>JAQQSU010014359.1:0-11436 GCA_028627135.1 Pseudochirops cupreus | reverse complement strand
ATCTAAAGTTCAGTTGCTTTTCTTACTTTGCTTCCTTTGCCTGCTCATGTTGCCAGTCAAGTACTTGATTTTTTAGTTCTGTGGAACTCTGTTTCCAGAGGGGAAAGCTCTGTCCCAAATTGCTGGGGTTTTTGCAGCTGCTGGAGCTATTTGGAGGCCGCTGCAGCCCCCACCAGCTTTGGCTCACTGAAAACACACCCCAGGACCACCACCCAAGACCACAATCCAGATCTGGGCCGCTCAACGCAAGAGCACTTAGCCTCGGAATGATTGCTTGGCCCCTCTGCAGTCTGCAAGCCAGGAGTTTCTGAAGCAGCCACGTGGAAGTGGCGGCAGGGCCACCACTTCTGCTGCTTCCTTGCCCTGGAGGCAGTTCAGCCAGACTGCTTTTCTCCCCCAAGTTTAGCTGAGTTCCACTGATCTTTCACTTAGTCCTTGTTTCTTATGGCTTGATAATTCTGGAAACTGCCACAGCTGCCACCAATCCACTCTCCTGAAGGCTCCAGCTGTGGCTCATCCTGGCCACCCCAGAGCCAACCTGCAGTTTCAGGCTGAGCTGGTTTCAGCTCCCAGCATGCTGTGATGAGCCCTTAGTGCCAATCTGCCTTTAGTGGGGAGACGTGTGATTCTGTATTTTTGTGAGTTTTGGAGCCCTAACATTTGTTTAGAGTCATATTTTATGGATATTTGAGGTGGCTATGTGGGAGCTGCAGAACCTTGTTGCTTCTACGCCTCCATCTTGGCTCTGTCCATAAATTCTCAGGTCTATATAGAATGCTCGTCCTTTGAAAAGAGCTTATTTGCATAGTCTCTCAACAGAAGGGTTAATGTTCTAACTAAATGAATTCTTGTTGTCTTTTTTAATGTTACTAACATTATAGACATTCTTATATTTTATGAACAGTTTTATGTGTTTGTTGAGTTGAATTGAATTGTTGAATTTACATGCTTTATATTCATCATAGAAAGTGGTCAGAATGAGCAGGCAGGTAGAACCAGAAACAATAGATGTAAGTTGCAAAGAAGCAAGTTGACTTTGATGTCAGCAGAAATCTCCTAACAATTAGAGCTGACTACAAGTAGAATAGGCTATCCTGAGAAGGGGTGGGTATCCCCAATCCTTGGAGAGGAAAGCAGAAGCTGGACAGCACATATGGGTTGACCTAGATCACAGCTGAGGTCCCTTCAAACTCTCAAATTCTGTGGCTTTGTGATTCTGTGACTAGAAAAGGGGGCGGTGTGGGGGAAGGATCAGCTTAAAAGGAATGAACTAAAAAGATATTTTCTCACTATCATACTGTACCTTGGGGAAACAGTTGTGTTGAAAAGTGAATAATATATTCAGATGATGTGCTAATTATCAGAGAGAGAACTTACATTAATCTCAGAGCTTGCATATAACTAAACAAAATATTTCCCTTTTGTAAAGGTTTTGTACAAAAGCTATCCACATGCAAGGCAGAAAAAAATGCCCTTCTCTTTTGTTGCATTAATAACGCACACCTATTAAAAGATAATGTAGCCTTTGCTAAGTGTCAGGAAAGCTTTAAAGATATTCAAGTTACAGAGTTCTTTATTTTTGTAGCAGGGTGATGAAAAAGAAGGATTTTCTTAGGCCAGACATAATCAAAATTTACATGAAGCAAGTAAACTAGATATGAGACCATAAAATCTGGCTTTCTGGTTCTCTGTAGATTATATTTATGCCAAGAGCAGAAAAATTAGTGCATCCAATTCCTAAATATGTGACTTTGGCACAAACTGACTAGAACATATTGTTGTCTATTTCATTCCCCTTTCCTCACACAAACCTGACTTGAATTATGTACACTTCAGAACTGGCAATCCAGAAGCTTTTTTATGCCTTTAATATTGTAAAGACAATCTTCCCCTTACATTTCTTGCATCTACACAAATTTGACAACCTTACCTAACCTTTGCCTAAACCTCTTTTCTATTTTTATTTTTCTCTCCCTTCATGTCCTGAATTTTTGTTCCTTTATTTCTACAAAATCTTCCTGTTTCTCATAGTTTCCCCCTCTGACAATACCTGTTTTCCCTCTTACTAGGGTATCCATAGGGTAGTACTTTAATAAAAAAAAAATCTGATTCTTCTCCAATCTATGCAGCCAAAGAAATTTTCCAATAGCATGTGAGGTCCCTTCCAATTACACAGGAGGACTATATAGAAAAACACATGTAGCTTCTATATGTTTTCTAGAATACTTCACCACTGTTCTAGTTACTGCCATCACTTGGTCAAGGAAAACTGTAGAGGTACATGTGTAACATCCATGTACCAAGGTAGCCATTAACAGTTATTGCAGCAAGATAAATTGGGATGGACTATACAGATGTATAGATCCTAAATTTACTATGCTTTGTTCTGGTTTGTCCTCTGAATAGGGAAAAGGTTAAAAAATGAATAGAAAGCTATCTAGCTTTCTTTTATAGATTGGTACAGGGGAGTGGCTCGTACAACAATCCAATCTCCCAAGAGTTGTAGCCAACTGCAACCTCTTGAGAGTAGCCCCAGATGCCGAAAATTATTGAGAGTTGTTTTGTCCTTTCAATAAGGTGACAGTGGATTTGTTCATAACCTCTGTAGTAGGAGGTATGGACAATCAAAATTTCCAAAGGTTTACCTCCTAGTGTAGCACCAATGCAATATTCACAGCAATAGTGGCAACTATAATTCTGCCAGCATAGTTCTCAGTTGTGAAATATAACAGACTCTCCATATAGAAGACAGAAGCAAAACATTTATCAGACACAAAACCTAAATCCCAACACCAGAAAGTCAAATCCATCATAGTAGCAAAGAAGCTAATACACCAGAACACAGCATGAAGCCACACCATAATTTAGCCTTTCCACAAACCAAAACTCACAAGCCCAGCTGTCTCCCTAGATGTGTCCTCTCCTCCCTCCAGCTCCAACTGCTCTGACTCCCAGATTCCTCTGGGCTCTGCTTTACCCTTCAGCAAACTCCTCCCACCACAGGCTCCATGTGATTAAATTCAACCTATTATAAGGTAGGGAAAATCTTCAGATCAGGTCTGATCATAAGATTCCTCTTGTTCACTACCTTTATATATGCAATTTAGCACAAGTCTTCATTTTCTTCATTTGGAAAATTGAGACAAGACTCTACTTCACAGAGTTGTTCAGAGCAAAGTACTATGCAAATCTTAAAGCATTCTATAAATGTGTTATTTAGATCAGTATTTATTTCTTTCTAAATGGCTACTTTTCTTTATGTATTTACAATAAAAGAAAAATTGGCACACAAATATATATGGAATTGTTTTTTAGCTAGAAAAATAGATGAAATAGCATTTCTGAGTTTTAAAATCTCTGAAATGTGATTTGACTTTAAGTATGCCCTTTTCGTTGTCTTTGTGGGTCTAATCTCAACATAGAGATTACATTTTTAAATGTATTTTTTTTAATTAGAGATTTCCAGGATAGTATACACGAACAAGAATCTTGCCTACAACACTTCTGTGAACAATTGTACAATTTCAGCAAATGTATTCCTTCGAGGATGTTACTTTGAAAATCTTGAAGTTTCCATATGTGATTTACGGATACTGTTTTCTTAGTATAACTGCATTTTTCTAGGGCTATTAATCTACGTCCAATTTTGAAGATCTGTGAACCTGGTGACCCAATGAATACGTTTGCTGACCTTTCCCAGACTCACTTCTCATCTCCTTTGCACCTGCCAAAAGCTGGTAAACTTTAGACAGCTGTACACTTCATTTACACCAGCTATTCAATTCTAACACTGGCTCCCTATGAGTGGCCATTTTTTTAGACTATAACCGTTTGGTTAACTCTTTTACTATAGTCTGTGCATAGATAACGTGTCTGTATTATTTTTGTTTATTTTTCAGTCCATGTGAGTTATTCCCTATAAGCAAGCTCTTGAAGAACAGGGCATCTTTTTTCAATCCTATTCTAAATAGCACATGTGATGGCATTTATTAAATATTGATATTGAAAAGTAGAGGTTGCTGAAATCCCATAAATACAGAACCAACCTTTTTCTTTCTTTTTTCCCATTGTTCACTTCGTTGGTTACAACCCCTCTATACAACCAGACTAATGTCCAGTTTGAAAGTATTTGCAGATCCAATACTTGATTGCATGCCGCCATGGGCGGGGGGAGGGAAGAAAATTTGAAACTCAAGAGATTATGGAACTGAATTTTGTAAACTAAAAGTAAATAAACAAATCAAATTTTAAAAAAATACAGAACCAACTTGAGGCAGTTCTAGTTGATTCCATATTTATAGGGAAATGAATTTTTTCTAAAGTAAGGTATTATTTCTTTTTCTAAAGAAAGCATGAATGGAGAAAGTAGAACTTGTCTTCATTTCCATCTGTTTGTGGCATAACTTGGAAAAAAATATTAAATGACTTGACAACTAGCTCTTGAATCTTTTTTTCACACTGATTCACATGTGATAATTTGGCAGCAGTTTAGAATACTTTTCATGCTGTTGTCTTAGAAACTAATTTATATTAGCTCTGGAATATTCAAATAGCATCACTCAAATATTCAAATCGATCTGTGTCTCATTGATACAAGGATTCCTTCCTTCAATGCATAATGCAACCCATCCATGCCTGCCTATCCCATGCAACTCTCCTCTACCTTCTCCCAAAATTTCACCACAGGAACCCACCCACTGAGGGTCTTCCTCACTTTCCCCCAACACTGGAAGTTTATGAAAGAAGCACACTCATTGTCCACTTGTCATCACTTGCTCTTGTCATGTGACTAGCCCATTATCTCTTCCTATCATACAAATCCTTGATGACATTTTATTCCTGTTCTTCAGATTTTCTCATTGATTATATGTGGCAGCACATATTATCCATTATTCTTTGAATAATTCTTACTTTTAGTTTTTTCAGAGACAGTGGCATCCTATATCTCACTGCCACATAATAAGACCAGCAAAATGTTAGCACTGAAAAGATGGTCTTTTGCTTTCATGGGAAGTTTGGGTTCAATAAAAGGGTTTTACAATTGCCCAAAAGCTTTCTAGGCTATTTTCTTCCCCCTGTTGAACTCTGGGCTCAGTTCATTGACCATCTATACTATTCATCCCAGATATAAATATATATAATACTATGTATGTATATATGTGTGTGTGTACGTACATAGACATAAACACACACACATACGTAAATCATTGGAAAGACTATAGAGTGTTCATCTGAGTAATAGACAATCTTCTTCCATTTGGTCTTTCCAGTGTGGTTGAATGAGCCAAACTTCTTTGAGGGATTATAGAGATCTTTCAAGAGGTTCCACAATATCCTAGGGCTTGATTCAATCAGCATGTTACCCACAAATGGGAGCATCTGGAGAATCTCACCATCTACAGAGATGCTCTTTTCAACCTGGGCTCTGGGCTAGATTTCCTCCATCCAGTGGCAAATAGCTTTGCTGTACACACATTTTCCTGTTGTATGCTTCCCCTGAATTAACCGTGGAGTAGTGTTATTCCTATTGTTACTTCTTTCATGCAATCTTGGATAATCTTTATTTATAG
Organism: Pseudochirops cupreus; assembly: GCA_028627135.1. NCBI lineage: Eukaryota > Metazoa > Chordata > Mammalia > Diprotodontia > Pseudocheiridae > Pseudochirops > Pseudochirops cupreus. The sequence goes on along the minus strand of JAQQSU010014359.1, from coordinate 5,866 downwards.
AGAGGAAATATTTTGTAAAAGAGCCTGAAAGGCTGCCTTTTGTTGTACTGAATCAAATGCTTTCTTTCAATCACCAAACAATCACAATAGGATTCTATATATCTCTACATCTTTCAGTTAATTAAGAAAAATTTAAGATGTGGTCTCTTCATCTCAAAAACCAAAATTCTATTTTTGTGTGTATAGTTTATAATCCTTGCAATTCTGAGCAAAGAAACTCCCATACATATTCATCTGAGCTATTTTGAATTATCATGCACAAAAGTTCCCTATGCTTTCTCTCAGTTGCTGAAAAAATAAGTTTTTAATAATGACAGGGACTCCCTAAGGATTAGGGAATTATAATTTTTCAAAGGAAATATAACCTAGACGAAACCATTACTGAGGTTCTTCATAGTCTAACTCAATTCTTTGTTGGACAAAAAGATGAAAAATGGATTTTCTTTTTAAAAATAAAAAAATGTTGTATAGAGAAAAATGGATATTTAAGCATAAGTACTGTTGATAGCCACTATCCAAATACCATTCAACCAGAAGAATCAGGTGGTGGGCAAATTCTACACTCACCTTGGTAGCTATGTACCTTGATTTAAATTAGGAAGTCTGTAGAAGTACCAAGTTTTCTAAGGTTTTCAGGTGCTCTATTCTCCAGATCCACCTCTCTCGGGGTCACTGTTCTATCTCCTTCATCTAAGGAGTGTGGTTAGTATGAATTTACCCTATCAGAGTAGATTCTAAGCCCCAGTCTGATGAAGAACCTTCCCTTTCCATGACCTTGCTATATTCCTGAGTATTAGTGAATGAAAAAGTGTTTATTCAAAGCTTACTATCTGCCTGGCATTGACCTTGGCAAAATGATATCATTACTCTATTTGAATATTCTAGAACCAATATAAAATATTTTCTAAGCTAATACTTGCATATTATATTTTATTCTTCACATAGAATAATAAAATAACAACATGGCTATATAGCTGAATTTTCTGGTAGATCTAGATTTCTCTTAGATCATATATTTGTGTGTGTGTGCGTGTATGAGAGAGAGAGACAGAGAGAGAGATTTCATTGATATAGGGAACTCCCAGTGGAGAAATTCCCTCTACCAATGAAGATCAACACTTACTCTGTGACTTAAGAAAGTTGCTTCAGGGCACTCAAAGAAACATCAGCAATTTCTTAGTCATTTTCAAAAAGAATAGTTTCAATAACCATTACTATCTAGTAATCAGATGCTGCATGAAGACACTATAGGAAATCCTAAGGAGGTAAGGAGTGAGGAAGAGGGAAACAGGTATACTCTTTAAGGGAACATTCAAATTTATTAGTTAGGAATTCAATTCACTGTCAGATATTACTGGAGGAATCAAGCTGACATGAAGAAGAGCTAATGCTATGGTTAAAATTGAAAAAATGTCCTCTGTCAGCTGTCCATAATAGAGTTCTTAAGAAAAATTGGCTGGAAACTGAAAATACACTACCATCTGCATATTAAGCTGATCTTTTTAACCACTATTCAAGGAACAGAAAAGATGATAGTTTAATTCTGGGACTACAAATGCAGACAATTACTTGATTTTTTTTTTAATCACCTTTAATTCCCCAGTGTCAGGGGCCTAATCTGAATGGAAGAAAGAATATGAGCTTGGTTAAACCCATTTGGTTGTCTCCAGAGTCAAAAGTGCCCAGACAAAAATGGCTGTATTTCACATTCAATTGATATTTGCTGAACTTTAATATATTGGGACTATTGCAAATACTCTCTCTTAGGTAACCCTCAGAAAGGGAGGGTTTGGACCGACTGATCTCAAATCCCCTTTCAATTCAGCATGGTGTAGTGGAAAGTCATAGTATCTGAGTGAATGCTGGATTTGCTTTGTTCTATCTGTATGTTCTTTGGCAAGTGATACCCTCTGTGAGCCTCCATTACCAATTTATAAAATGAGTGGGTTCGACTAGATAACTTCAAAGGAGACTTAGATAGCTCTGTGACCTTTTGACCTGATCTAAGCTCTTTGACTATCTATCTAAGCTTCATATTACTCCATGTACCCAGCATAGTGTAGTGGCTACTTAATAAACTGTGTATTATATAATACTTATTTGCATCTTACGTGATCTTTTTTCTTTCCTTAAATTATGGTTGGATGTCTCAGGATTCCAGGAATCAATAAATTTGAACTGTGTACAATTGCCTCCTTTAGAACCATCCCTTCAGTCTCTAAGTGATAAAGATAATGCCTTAAACAAATAACCAGATCCTTTTAATTATGTTATTACTTGTTTCACCTGTGACAGACTAAAGCATCTATCAGAAGAAAGAGTTATGTTTTTGTTTTGTCTCTCTGGACAATTAATCATTGTCCTCTTCAATCGCTTACTGTTCGGAAATTGCATTTTCAAACCCTGGTAAAATTGCTTCCTGGCATAACTCAAAAAAGATGCCACAAAAAAAAATAGGATTACTGTGAGCCCCATGAGATAAAAGAGTGCCTTCACGAGAAGACATTCATTCAGTTGCCATTGACAATGAGACTACATAGAGGCAGGCACTTTAATTTTGAGAGAATGATGATCTATGATGGCATCTCAGTTAAAAAAAATGTTTCAGAAACTTTGAAATGCCACAGTCTTCCATCATCTTCTAAAGTAGTCTATATTCAAATGTGTACACAACGAGGAAAATCCATCATTTATCCTTTCCTTGTATCATTCTTTTTCATATGAGACTTCTCTGTCAAAGATCAAGGAACCAGAAGGCAACAAAACTGTGCTAGCCTGTATATCTACTAAGACATTTGCTGTCAATGTGCATAGTAATTAACTCACTGGCATAATGATAGTTAACATTTCAATCACACTTTAAAGCTTGCAAAGCATTTTACATATGTTAGCTCATTTGATCCTTCCAACAACCTAGCAATGTATGTTCTATTATTATTCTCATCTTATAGATGAGATGAAGAAATGGAGCCTGAAAGAGCTGAAGTGACTTGCCCAGAATCACATAGTTGAGTATATGAGGTAGGGTTTGAACTCAGACCTTTCTGACTCCAAGTTGAGCACTTTATCTATTGTACCACCTAGGTGTTTTTATGAAATGCCCATATGAAAATTCTTCAGGTGAAACTACAAAATGTGTTAGTCAGGGTAGTAATTATCATAAAATTTGCCAATTTTAGGGTTGCCAAAACATGATACCTGTGTGAATGATTATTCAAATAACTTGACTGGACAGTGTCTTTCATGTTGAGTGCTACCTAACTCAATCCCACAGACAAATCTGGGGCTATTTTTTACTTCCTAGAAAGTTACTTTTTACAAGATTTTTCCTAGTTCTTTCTCCCCCTGTAATAGCATGCAGAATAGTATTTTGGTGTTTGTTTAAGCTATTCAAATGCCTTTGATTGTGTCAAGCCTTTGTTGGAAATAGCATTCACTGTGTTGCCCTTAATAGTCCAAAGGGAGTTTGGAGACCATCCCTGCCCTTAATAGGCCCAAGTCATCGCATGAAGCCCATGGAGGGAGGAGCTTGCTGAAAGAGTGGAACAGGAAGGAACAGAGCAGAGAAAAGTTCAAGCATGAGCCGGGACCAAGCAGAACTGAGGGAGAAAATGTTTGTGATGTCAGCACTCTGTCTGTCTGTTCTGTCTGTGTGGATGTTACTTTGTCAGAACAAAGTATTCTGTCTGTTGAAAGAGGACTTTACTGCTGATCTAGAAGGCCTGAAAGAGGACTTTACTGCTGATACAGAAGCCCCAAAAGAAGACTTTAATGCTGTTTACAGAAGTCCTGGGACTTTACAGTTGATTTATGTTTGATTTCTCAGACAGAAGCTTTGTCTGTTGGGTTTGTATTATTTTGTCAGACAGAAAGTGAATTGAGACGATAGTGCCAGCAATGTATACAAATGTCATTGTGGCTCTGTTAAGCTTAATATGTGTAAATATTGTTGTAGTTCTGTTAAGCTTTGTCTTCCCAGAAACTGTGAAGGGTTTGGAGTGGAATAGTTAGTCTCTGTGGGCTGAGATATAGAACTGGAGCAGAGAGCTGCTTGCATGTAAATCCCGGCAAGAGCTGGGAGAGCTGACTACCTATGAATCCAGGCAAGAGTTAAGTGAATTCAGGCAAGAACTGGGAGCAGCCAGCCCATGGAAGAGGAGCCATCAAATTTAGAAGCCAGCCTCTAGTTAAGATAAAAGAAGACTTTATTTGGGTTGTCAGTAGTGAATGATGATATTGTAACCTAGTGTGGCCTAGGGGTGGATGGCATTTGTACTTTCTGCTACCCCTTAAGGATTATTGGCTTAAGGAGGATTGGAAGCTAGCCTCCAGTCAATATGAAAGAATACTTTACTTGGGGACTCTATATTGATTGAGGAGATTGTGACTTACTGAATGATATGTTTTGTTTAAGACTATGTGATCACCTTGGTAATAAGTTGTTATGTTACATTGTTGTGAATGCTGTGCTTTAGTTTCTTGAATGTTTTGCTTTAGTTTATTGCTGAATAAATAGAGAGTTCATTCTACTATTTAATTAGATCCTTAAAATCATTCACAGCAGTAATCCTCAGGAGAGCTACATGTGATTGGCTTTACACCACCCCCCATCAAGAGATGTGAGGGATTCCTATTTAACAAGGAGGGTCAGTACAATACAAGATTGCTCTACTGTTCTGGCACTGGCTGCCTAAGCTGATAAGAACCTATTTTCTACTTCAGAATTGAAAATATGGGTCAGCGTAGCTTGCTCTCCCAATTCTCACTACTCCTGGCACATTGGGTTCTCAGAAAGTTAGCTGATACCTCAGGTTCTAAGGGTAACTGTGTGGGTTGACTACACTATATCTCATGAGCCCCTACAAGTGTGCTTCACTTTAAAAATCAACAAGTACACTCAATCGACCCTTTAGAAAAAGTACTTACTCAAATGGCATAGCCATAATAGTAGTTTAAGAAAAAAAAAAAGTATTTCCAACAAAAAGCTTAGACATAGTGTCCAGGATGCATGGTGGAAGATTGTGGTGGGAAGGCTAGGCACAAACTTGAAATACGATGGTAGCAAGGCACACATGTAGAGAACACACATGGCCAAATCAACTTAGAAACAATAGGACTTCAAATTATTATTCTTGGAAGAGTCCTTACAAAGTTCATTGAAGGGTGTGATCTTAGGGATGGATGAGTTTATTGCCTGGGCTAGTTGATCACATGGGTTCTCAGGGCATGCTTTTATGCATGGTTTAAGCCTCTCTCCACTTCCTTGAATCATGTTCCTTGAAGTTGCTTCCTTCTTTGGGTGACTCTCTCTTTGTATCAATGTCTGCTCCCCACTGCATGAATTGTCTCCTATGTGGCCAGTAACCCTCCTTCAAAGCTACATAGCTAATGTTCAGAGAGGTCCTCTCCTTCCCCTTCCCAGTTGGAAACTTATTTTAACTGCTGTTATTTCTTCTATTATTTTATCCTTCTGGATGTTAGCTATTTAAAGCCCCAGAGGCAGAGCTAATTTGTTTGTTCAACCAATTGCTTTGTTTTCTTTTTTATTCAATAAGAGAAATATTTGCAATTCATAAAGATATCAGTAGTAGATCTTAACCATTAGTTTAACATTTAATTAATACCTTCTGATTACATTCTGGACATACTGTGATTACATCAACAGTATATATGGGGTGGGGAGGAGACTTTTCTTTACATATGCCTTTGTTAGTATAGTACATATATCATGTTCAAATATTCTGTTAGCGTCATTCCCTTAAATACAGAGTCTAATAGTTGCTTCTATTCACATTCAAAAAGTTCAAGTTTCATCTGAGAAAAATTTATGAAATTTTTTGTTATTCTTTTCATAGTCTCCCAGGTT
>JAQQSU010014358.1:0-11436 GCA_028627135.1 Pseudochirops cupreus | reverse complement strand
AATCAGTGAATTCCTTCAAGTTCTATTTTGCCCTCTGGTTCTAGAATATCGGGGCAATTTTCCTTGAGAATTTCTTGAAGGATGCTTTCTAAGTTCTTTTTTTGATCACGGCTTTCTGGTAGTCCAATAATTTTTAAGTTGTCTCTCCTGGATCTGTTTTCCAGGTCAGTGGTTTTTTCAAGGAGATATTTCACATTGCCTTCTATTTTTCCATTTGTTTGGATCTGTTTGACAGTATCTTGGTTTCTCATAAAGTCATTTGCTTGCATTATTCTGTTCAGAATGCTTTTGAGATTCCTTTTCCATCTGGCAAGGTTGACTTTTTAAGGCATTCTTCTCCTCATTGGCTTTTTGGGCCTCCTTTGTCATTTGAGTTAATCTATTTTTTAAGGTGTTAATTTCTTCAGTCAGGTTGCTGACTCTCTTTTCATGATTTTCTTGCAACATTCTTATTTCTCTTCCCAATTTTTCTTCCACTTCTCATTTGGTTTTCAAAATCCTTCTTAAGCTGATCTCTAGCTTTAAGGCAATCTTCATATTTATTGGAATCTTGTGGTGTGGGAGCTCCAGCTGTGCTGTCCTCCTCCCATTCCCTGCCTTGATCCTTCTTTTCCCCAAAGAAGGAATCTAGGGTTTGGTTGCTGTTCTTACTTTGCTTTTTCTGCTTATTCTTATTCATGGTTGGTCAGTTTGTGATTTTTTCTTTTTTAATCTCTGTGGAACTGTGCTTCCAGAGGTCCAGAAGGGAAAGCTCTGTCCCAAATTGCTGGGTTTTCCCATCTGCCAGAGCTTTTAGGAGGCTGGTGGGTCCCTCCTGCACTCTGGCTCACTCAAAAAAAAAAAAAACAACCCAGGACCAACACCCAAGCTTGCGATCCCAATGCAGGCTGCTCAGTGTGAGAGCACTTGCCCTCTGAACAATGGCTTGGTCCCCCTGCAGTCTGCAGACTGGGAGCTCTGAAGTGGCAGTGTGGAGGCGGGCGCAAAACCTCCACTTCTGTGGCCTCGTTGCCCTGCAGGCTTTTTGGCCAGACTGGCTTTTCTCCCTCAATTTCACCGAGCTCCATTTACCTAATTCTGGATACTACCAAAGCTGCCTCAGATCCACTCTCCCAAAGCTCCAGCTGTGGCTCGGCTCCTTGCGTCCAGCTGCCTCTGGGGCAGAGCCGCGGTTTCAGGCTGCCCTGGTTTTGGCTCGCAGGGCTGAGATGGTTCTTTGTAGCAAGCTGACTTTAGTGGAAAGTATGTGTGCATTTTGGAGTTCTATAATTTGTTTAGAGTCATATTTTATGGGTATTTTGGGGTGGCTATGTGAGAGCAGCAATATGTTGCTGCTTCTACGCCGCCATATTGGCTCCACCCCCAAGTTTAACAGCATTGTCTGTTAGATGAGAGGGATACAAAAATGAAGAATGACCAAGTTCCTGAACTTAAGTTGGTTACAGTCCAAATGGAGGGATAATAAACACATGAACACTTATGGCATGAAGAAAGATGTGATAATGATAACAGAAAGGTCTAGGATGGTCTAAGACATTTGTGAAGGAAGAAATCACTTTCATATGGGTGGGGCCAGGCAGGAAGAAAAAAGATATTGGTGGGCATAGATGTGAATGAAGATGCCTAGGTTCCCAAAGTGGGTGATACCACCCCCTGGGGGGTGCTAGAATGAATCAAGGAGGAGGAGGTGGTAGCCTCAGGTGCAATTGGGAGATGTTGAATAAAAATAAGTGTTAACATAACCTAACCCCATGAGTTCACTGAGTAATTTTTTGAAGGGGAGGGGTGGTAGTCCAAATAAGTTTGGGAACCTCTGAGAGGGAGGAGGGGGAATATGGAAGTGCATGTAGAAAGAAGAATGTAAGGAAAGATGACTGTAGTAGTTCATTTTGACCAGAAGAGTATGTGAAATAACAGTGAAATAATGTCAGGAACGTAAGTTGGGGTCAGGTTGCTGAACTTAAAATAAAAGGCCTTGTATAAGAAGATGAATATTCCTGATAAAGAGGAAGAACTACACCCACAAGGCTATGGTGGCATTCAACTGCCCCTAGAAATCCTAAAGCCCCTTTAAAAAAATAAGGAAGTAGCTTCTGGGATAATGTTGATGCCCAGTGGTTCACAAGTAATCTGGCAGAGGTAAATGAAGGAGCATAGGTTGAGAGCTGACATTTATGTTAAGTGCTTGAAAGTACATGAATTGGTTCAGAGTGGGAAGAATGTTGCAAGAAGAGTGAAACCAAAAAACAACAGTAAAAATAACTGGGTAAAGAAATTTGTGAGTAAGATGGTGTAAAAAGAGAACTTGTCCTAAGACAAGTGTACAGCTGGCTATTCCCTGATGCTGATAGAAGGCCAAATACAGGGGGAGTCTGCATCCTAGTTCTGCCCCCCATACTTCATACAGTGCTATATCTACCTGTATAAAAAGCATTGAAGAGTGGTTGCTAAACATAAGTGGTCTCACACTATTTAGTGGATTTAAACACATCTTGGGAGGAGGGCAGTGTTACATTTTACTTTTTGGAAATCCCCACTATCAGATACTCTAATGTTTTCAGTTTTTATTTAATTAATTATTTTTTGGTTTTTAACATTCATTTCTACAAGATTTTGAGTTCCATATTTTATCTCCATCTCTTCCCTTCCCCAACTCCAAGATTGCATGCATTCTGATTACCCCTTCCCCCAATCTGCCCTCACTTCTTTCATAACCTCCCCTTTTATCCCCTCCCCTCTTATTTTTTTGTAGGGCAAGATAGATTTCTATACCCCATTACCTGTATATCTTATTCCCCAGTTGCATGTAAAAATATTTTTTTAACATTTGTTGTTAAAACTTTGAGTTACAAATTCTCTCTCTTCTTCCCTCTCCACCCACCCTCATTGAGAAGACAAGCAACTCAATATAGGTTATGCATCTGTAATTATGCAAAACACTTTCATATTAGTCATGTACCCCCTACTTATTCTATTTTCCCCTTTGATCCTTTCCCTTTTCAAAAGTGTTTACTTCTCACCCAATCTACCCTTCTTTTTACCACCGCTCCCCTTTTTCCCTTCCCCCTTACTTTTCTGTAGGCTAAGATGCCCGGTTTATTGTGTATGTTATTTCCTCTTTAAGCCAAAACTTATGAAAGTAAGGTTAACTCATTCCCTCTCACCTGCCCCCTCTTTGCCTCTATTGTGAAACCTTTTCCTTAACTCTTTTATGTGAGATAATTTACACCATTCTTTTTCTCCCTTTCTCCTTCTCCCAATATATTCCTCTCTCACCCCATAATTTTATTTTGTAGACATCATACTTTCCTATTCAACTCACCTCAGGCCATCTATGTACATATGTATGTATGTATGTATGTATGTATGTATGTATGTAAGTATGTATCTATCTCTCTCTCTCTCTCCCTATCTATCCTGTTTCCTCCAACTACACTAATATTGCGAAAAGGTCTCATGACTTACAAATATCTTTTCATGTAGGCATTTAAACAGTTCAACTTTAGCATGTCCCTTAAGATTTCTCTTTCCTGTTTACCTTTTCATGCTTCATTTGATTTTTGTGTTTGAAAGTCAAATTTTCTATTTAGTTCTGCTCTTTTCATCAAGAATGATTGAGAGTCCTCTATTTCATTGCCCATTTTTCTCCTGAAATATTATACTCACTTTTGCTGGGTAAGTGATTCTTGGTTTTAATCCTTGCTCCTCTAACCTCTGGAACATCATTTTCCAATTCCTTCAATCCCTTAATGTAGAAACTGCTGAATCTTGTGTTATCCTGATTGTATTTCCACAATCCTTGAATTGTTTCTTTAAGGCTGCTTGCAAGCTTTTCTCCTTGACCTGGGAACTCTGGAATTTGGCTACAATATTCCTAGGAGTTTTCCTTTTGGAATCTCTTTCAAGAGACAATTGGTGAATTCTTTTGATTTCCATTTTACCCTCTGGTTCTATAATATTAGGGAAGTTTTCCTTGATAATTTCTTGAAAGATGCTGTCTAGTCTCTTATTTTATCTTGGCTTTCATGTAGTCAAATAATTTTTAAATCATCTCTCCAGGATCTATTTTCCATGTCAGTATTTTGTTGTTGTTTTTTTCTAGTGATATATTTCACATTGTCTTCTATTTTTTCCCTTCTTTTGGTTCTGTTTTATAATTTCTTGATCTCTCATAAAGTCATTAGCCTCCATTTGCACCATTATAATTTTGAAGGACTTATTTTCCTCAGTAAACTTTTGGATCCTCTTTTCCATTTGGCCAATTCTGCTTTTTGAGGCATTATTCTCCTCATTGGCTTTTTGGACCCCTTTTGCCATTTGGGTTACTATATTTTTTAAATGTTATTTTCTTCAGTATTTTTTCAGGTTTCCTTTAGCAAGCTATTGACTTGTTTTTAATGATTTCTTTGCATCCCTCTCATTTCTCTTCCAAATTTTTCCTCTACTTCTCTTACTTGATTTTCAAAATCCTTTTTGAACTCTTCCATGGCCTGTGACCAATTAATTTTTTTCTTGGAGGCTTTTCATGCAGGAATTTTGACTTTGTTATCTTCTTCTGGTTGTATGTTTTTATCTCCTTTGTCACCAAAGTAAGATTCTATAGCCTGATTTTTCTCTCAACCTACCAAGGGACAGGAAAGGGACAGGAAAGATCTTCAAATTCCCTTAGGCCTAGTAAGGGACAGGGAAGATCTTCAAATTCCCATTACCATAACATGGTCCTGGGATGAGGATGAGCACAGGTAGGGCAGAGCTTGTAGCAATTGTAGAGAACAAATTCTCCTCATATTTCCAAGGCAGAAAAGAGTGCTTGTGGTCACTCAAAACCAGATCTCAGGTCAGGAGAGGAGTAAACACCTCTCCTTAGGTCAGACCACGTTGAGAGAACTAAAGATTTATAGGTCTCCAGAAATACTTCTGAAAACTGGTGCACAAAAAGCCCTGAAGATTGGGGCAGTACTAGAAGCAGAATCCTACCTTAACAAAGAGCTAAAAAGTCAGGTAATTGACTGGGAAAATGAGAAAACAGCAGGAAAAAAAAACTCAGATGACACAATCTTATTTTGGTGATAAAGAAGATCAAAACATACAACCAGAAGAAGACAACTAAGTGAAAGCTCCTGTATCCAAAACCATGAAGAAAAATATAAATTAGTCTAGAGCAATGGAAGAGCTCAAAAAGGATTTTGAAAATCAAGCAAGAGAATTAGAGGAAAATTTGGAAGAGAAATGAGAGTGATGCAAGAAAACCATAAAAAGCAAGTCAACAGCTTGCTAAAAGAGACACATAAAATGCTGAAGAAAATAACACCTTAAAAATAGACTAGCCCAAATATGAAAAGAGGTCCAAAAAGCCAATGAAGAGAAGAATGCCTTAAAAAAGCAAAATTGACCAAATGTAAAAGGAGGTCCAAAAGGTCACTGAAGAAAATAAGTCCTTCAAAATTAGACTGGAGCAAATGAAAGCTAATGACTTTATGAGAAATCAAGAAATTATAAAACAAAAACAACAGTGAAAAAATAGAACACAATGTGGAATACTTCATTAGAAAAAAAAAACTGACCTGGACAATCCATCCTGGAGAATTAATTTTAAAATTTTTGGACTACTTGAAAGCCACAAACCAAAAAGGAGACCCTAGACATCATCTTTCTAGAAATTCTTATGGAAAACTGCCCTGATATTCTAGAACCAAAGGGTAAAATAGAAATGGAAATAATCCTCACATAACCTCCTGAAAGAAATCCCAAAAGGAAAATTCTTAGGAATATTATAGCCAATTTCCAGAGTTCTCAGGTGAAGGAGAAAATATTGCAAGCAGACAGCAAAAAAAAACAACTTAAATATTGTGGAAACACAATCAAGATAACACGAGATTTAGCAGCTTTTACATTAAGGGATCAGAGGGCTTGGGAAATGATGCTCTGGAGGTCAAAGGAGCTAATATTAAAACCAAGAATCTACCCAGCAAAACTGAGTATAATCCTTCAGGGGAAAAAAATGTATATTTAATGAAATAGAGGACTTTCCAGCCTTCTTGATGAAAAGGTCAGAGTCTGAATAGAATATTTGACTTTCAAATATAAGACTCAATAGAAGCATGAAAACATAAACAGTAAAGGGACTTACTAAAGGGACTTTACTAAAGGGACTTACTAAGTTGAATTGCTTATATTCTTACATATAAAGATATTTTTAACTCATGTGATGTTTCTCAGTATTATGGCAGTTTGAGGGAATGCACACAGACACACACACACTTAATCTGCTTAATGGGATAAAACTTGTTCAGAGGTCATATTTGAACTCATATCTTCCTGACCTCAGTCCTAGAGTAAGACCACAGCATGGCGGAGCTTGTAGTGGTTTTAGAGAAGGAATATTCCTCATATTTTCAAGGCAGAAAAGAGTGCTTGTGGTCAAGGCAGGGCACAGGGTGAGTCAAATATGAAGGTTGATATCTAAAAAATAAAATTAAGGGATGAGAGAGGAATGTAGTGCCAAAAGGAGAAAGGAGAGGTAGAATGGGGTTAATTTTCTCATTAAGGGGGCAAGAAACAGCTTTTGCTCTGGAGGGTAGGAGGGGAGTGGTGAGGGTGAATGAATGACCCTTACTCTCACTGAAATTGGCTTAAGGAGGGAACAATATACACACTCAATTGGGCATGAAAATCTATCATACCCTACAAGAGAGTAGAGGGGAAGGGATAAGAGAGGAAGGATGATAGAAGGGAGGGCAAATGGAGGGAAGGGGTAATCAGTAACAAATACTTTTGAGAAGGTACAGGGTGAAAGGAGAGAACAGATTAAATGGGGGTGGGGGATAGGATAAAGGTAAATAAAGTTAGTCTTTCACAACATTACTGGTATGGAAGTGTTTTGAATAACTACGCATGTAACCTACATTAAATTGCTTGCCTTCTAAATGAAAGTGGGTGGGGAGAGAGGAAGGGAGAGAATGTAGAACTCAAAGTTTTAAAACACATGTTAGAAATTGCTTTTATATGCAACTGGGAAATAAGATATACAGGCAATGGAGTATAGAACTCTATCTTACCCCACAGGAAAACAGAAAAGAAGGGGCTAAGAGAAAGGAGGGGCATTGTGGTAGAAGAGAGGGAAGATTGGGGAAAGGGATAATCAGAATGCATGAAGTCTTGGGGTAGAGGGATGGGTGAGATAGGGAGAAAATTTAGAACTCAACTTTTTGTGGAAGTGAATGTTGAAAACTAAAAATAAATTAATAAGAAATGGGAAAAATAAAATAAGAAAGAAAGGCTTGTTAAATAGACAACTGTGCAGAATGTATTAGAAAAAGATACTAGGGACAGGGAAGCTAATTAGGAGGCTATCTAAAGGGACCAGGTGAAAGGTGATTAGGCCATGACCTAGAATGGTTTCTGTGAGTGGAGGACTGGGAAAAGATGTGAGAGATAACATAGTCTCTACATCATCCTTTATGTCATAGAGAATGGAGTGATAAAACTTCACACCTGAATATTTCTGAGAGGTAAAAGAAGGAGAACCAGTAATGACTCCAATATTGGAAAAAAATGAATGACTGGAAATATAAAGTTAGCCTTAACAGATATATGGAATTTAGAGAGAGGGGTGAGTTTTTCAGGGAAATATTTGGGTTAAGTTGATAAGAGTAAAGAGAAAAATAGAAGATTTAGTAGGAGATATGCCTGGGGATTGAAAAGAAGTGGATTTTTTGATCATGCTAAGGGGAGAAAAATAGAAATATTAAAAATCACTAAGGGAAACTCCAATACCTGCACAGTCATGCCTGACTAACTCCTCTGCTACTTACCAATACTGTGTTTAAAACTTCCTTAAGAACAAAGTGTACACACACACACACACACACACACACACACACACACACACACACTTACATATATATGTATGTATATAAATAGTTCCATTACTTTTATTTTCATATGTGAAAGAGAAGTTACCCAGGAGATAGTCAAATTTTAGTCAGAGAAAGATGCCAAGACAAAGGTGTAGTCAATTCTTGGTCCCTCTCTGTCTACCCAGTCTCCCTTGGTGCCAAGCCTGTCTACTCAGACATCTTTGACAAAGGAAGGCTTAACAGAGAATGGATCCAGTGATCTTAAGTCAATACATATTTGAGAAAAGAAAAGAGTTATCATAATGTTTGACACATGGTGAGTACTTAATAAATGCTTGCTGACTTGACATATATTTCTAAGTGCATAATATTTTTATCAAAAGACATTCTTATCTTGTACAACATATGTGATGTGACAACGATATAGTATAGAAGTATACATAGGTCATAGTTTCTGGGCAAAAGATCAGAGGGATTTAGCTTAATGGGCACTAGTAGTTTGATATGACACTAAAGAAAGTTAATATAATCTTAGACTAACCATACTATTAAGAGAGATATACTATCTCAGGTTAGGAAGATAATAGCTCAATTATTATCCAAATTTGACTATATCTGGAATATAATGTGCAATTCTGGGTGCCTTGTTTTACAAACAGGGCAGGATTTTCTGAAGAAAATCCAGAGACGTGCAATAAGGATGATGAAAAGCTTCAAGATTGTAGAATGGAGTTAGTTGGGAGAAAAAACTTAATTTCTACATCTAGGAGAAGAGATTATCTGCAAGGTCTGTTATGCGGAAGAGATATTAGGCTAGTTTATATTAACCCTGGAGAGCAAATTAAGAGATAATGATTGAAAGTGCAAAGAGATAATTTTAAAGTTAGTATAAGGAAAATTTTCCTGACACAGCTATCAAAATGTTCCTATCTAATATAGCTCTTTGAAAACGGAATGAGCAATTTTGTTATGTGGAAGTTTCCCTTATTAGAAACTAAGCAAAGGTTGGTGTATCAACAATGCAGTATTCACAATGCCTACAGTAACTATAAATATGCTGATATGGTTATTAATCACAAAATGTAACAGCCTCTCTATATGAGAAATATAACTAGGACATTTATTCAAATAGCAGAAAACTGAGTCCCAAAACCAGAAAGTCAAAGCCAACATAGAGTTATGAAGTTGGCACATGTAGTTAATGTAATAAACATCCACATTCTCAAGACTTCAGAACAGGACAGGCAAAGATCCTCCTCTCCTCACTCACAGCAAATGCTCAGTGTCCACGCAGCTTGCTACCAGCATTTCCAGTGTGTTTGCTGTTTTCTAATTTGCAGATTTGGGATCATCATTCTGGATAGAGGTGCGCTTCCCCCCAATGGTCTATTATTCAAATTATGTAAAGCCATGAACAAATTATCCTTCCAATGTTGGCATAAATTATTGAAACTGAACTTCTTTAATTGTTCTTTCAATAATCCATTCATTCTTTCAATTAACCCAGATGCTTGTGGATAATATGGAATATGATGTATCCATTCTATATTGTTAGTATACAATACCTCTTCATTTCATTACCTTTGAAATGTGACCCATTGTCACTTTGAATCTGCATTGGGGTTCCATAATATAGACTTATGAGATCTAGAGTTTTACAGGTGTTTTTCTGGGTTGCATTCTTATGAGGACAAGCCACTAGTACACCTGAATAGGTGTCAACACAAGTACATATAAATCTGCATCCTATATCTTATGGTAGTGGACCAATATAATCTATTTGCCAGATTTCGTCTGGGACCTGACCTCTCCAATCACTACCCAAGGAACAGTTCACTCCTTTTCCAATTGATGTATGTGACATTCTTCTTGTATCTGTTTTAACAGTGAATGAGAAATACTAATACCTTGATCTTGTGCCCACTGGTATGTGGCCTGGACCCCAAATGGCTGGCCATTTGGTGCGCCCATTTTGCTAATACCGGATCATCAGTTGTTGTCAAGGTAGGGACAGTATGTTCAGTAGCAATCTTTGCTACTGCATGAGCATTGTACTCACATTCTGGCATGGTGAGGGCCATATGAGCATCTACATGAAAAACTGACAAGTCAGAGACCAAAGACATGTTCCAAATATGTTCCCATAATTCTTTTCCCCAGACTTGTTTGCCATGAATTTCCCAAGTTTGATTTTTCAACACAGGCATCCGTGTAGCTAACCCATTAACTACCGCCCATGAATCAGTGAATATATGACACTGTCCTCCTTGTTCTGTTTTGATGGCTTGATGTACTGCCATAAGTTCAGCATATTGACTATCCACCTATCCCAGTACTTTCCAAAGTCCTTCTAGTACATGGGTTATAGGCTACTGATTTCCAATGTCTTTTTTGGGCCAAATATTTTGCTCTCCCATCAGTAAACCATGCACGTCTCTTTTGTTCTTCAGTTAATCCATCATATCCTTCATTCCATTTAACAGAAGACTGTACCAACCATTGCTTTGGCTCAGGGGGTATGTCATTTCCCTCAGTTTCTATGTTTGCCACATATTCACGAAGAGCAGAGACTCTGCTTTTGCCTGTTTTCACTCTACTTTGAATATACCACTTCCATTTGATTATACTAGCCTCTTGGGAATGTCCAATTCTGTGAGAAGCTGGGGTACTCATTACTCAGGTCATAATCGGGATTCCAGGTCTTAATATCACTTCATGGCCCAGAGTCAGTTGTTCAGTCTCCACCAAAGCCCAATATTCAGCTAACAACTGCTTTTCAAAAGGTGTATACTGGATTCTAGATGAAGTGAGTTTTCTACACCAAAATCCCAAGGGTACATTTCAGCTCTGTTGTTTTTGCCATAAACTCCAGTTTGCATAATCCTCCTGTACAGTCACTTGTAATTCCACTGGACCATTTTGCATTGGCTATAAATCTAGGGCCAATTTTAGGGCAGCCTTGGTTTATTCAAAAGCTTTACTCTGTTCAAGTCTCCAATCAAATTCATATTTCTTCCGAGTGATTTTATATAAAGGTTTCAAAATCTGTCCTAAATGTGGAATGTAGTGCCTCTAGTACCCAAACAAACCTATGAATTTTTGGGCCTCCTTCTTATTGGGAGGAGTGGGAAAATCCTGAATCTTTTGTCGGGCTTGTGGAAGAATCTCTCGTAGTCCCTTGTTCCATTGTATACCCAAAAAATTTTACATTTTGGGCTGGTCCTTGAACCTTTGCAGGGTTAATTTCCCATCCTTTACTTTTCATGTGCTCAATTAGAAGGGTCAAACTCCTCTCCACTTCTTTTGCATCTTTTCCCTGTATCATGAGATCATCAAGATAGTGAGTAAGTTGTACACCAGGTAGCTTCAATTCATCGAACTGTTCAGCCACAATTCTGTGACAAATAGTGGGGCTATGCAGGTATCCTTGTGGCAAGCGGGTGAAAGTATATTGTCTACCCTGCCAAGTGGAAGTGAATGGGTCCCATTTTTTAGGGTCTATTGGGATGGTGAAGAAGGCATTCACCAAGTCAATAACTGTATACCAAGTCCATCATATTTCTGGATCCTTTCTATT
>JAQQSU010014357.1:0-11436 GCA_028627135.1 Pseudochirops cupreus | reverse complement strand
GAGTTCTGACTGTGTTGTCTTCCTCCCATTCCCTGCTTTGATCCTTCTTTTCCCCAAAGAAGGAATCTAGAGTTTGGTTGCTGTTCTTACTTTGCTTCCTTTGCCTGCTCATGGTTGGCCAGTCAATGATTTTTTTTAGCTCTGTGGAACTCTGCTTCCAGAGTGGAAAGCTCTGTCCCAAATTGCTGGGGTTTTCCCAGCTGCTGATGCTTTTAGGAGGCTGCTACAGCCCCCACCAGCTCTGGCTCACTGAAAACGCACCCCAGTACCACCACCCAAGACCACAATCCAGATCCAGGCTGCTCAATGTGAGAGTGCTTGGCCTCTGAACAATTGCTTAGCCCCCCTGCAGTCAGCAGGCCAGGAGCTCTGAAGCAGCAACATGGAGGTGGCTGCAGGGCCTCCCCTTCTGGTGCTTCCTTGCCCTGGAGGCAATTTGGCCAGACCTGCTTTTCTCCCCCAATTTTTAGCTGAGTTCCACTGACCTTTCACTTAGTCCTTTTTTTCTTATGGCTTGATAATTCTGGAAACTGCCACAGCTACTACAGATCTGCTCTCCTGAAGCTCCAGCTGCAGCTTCGTTCGGCTCAGGCCGCCCCCAGGGCCAAACCACCATTTCAGGCTGCGCTGGTTTCGGCTCCCAGCGCTGAGATGGTCCTTCCTAGCCAAGCTGCCTTCAGCAGAAAGTATATTTGTGTGTGTTTTCGAACTCTAGAATTTGTTTAGAGTCATATTTTATGGATATTTTGAGGTGGCTGTGTGGGAGCTGCTGTATCTTGCTGCTCCTATGCTGCCATCTTGGCTCTGCCCCTAACACTCTTAATTTTTTTATGCAACACAAACTGTTGTTTGGAGAAGGGGTTCATGGTCTTCACCAACTGCCAAAGAAGTCCAGGACACAAAAAAGGATAAGAATTCCCAAGACAAAAGAATGAAAACTACCTATTCAATTCTAATCATGATTTGGTCACTTTGGCCTGCTAATTATACTTTTATCAATCTCCTAACTTTGTACATCCCTCTCCAAGTTATTTATATCAATCTCAATTTGTTTTTCAACTCTGAACTGCCTTAAATTTATTCTTTGTCTTCTCAACTGAGTTGTAAGACAAAAATTTCCTGAAACCAGAGTCAGTGTACAAATGTCATAGTTTGATAGAAAGAACATGGCTGTGAGATCTTCTTGTCTGTCTATGGTCTAGTTCTCCATTTGTGATCACAAGTAACAAAGATTGACTTGACTAAGCCAGAAAAAGAAGAGTATCGAACCAATGCATCAACAGAAGTTAGTAAGGAATGATAAGGCAAAAATAGGTAGGATTTTTTTTTCATTTTAAAAACTTGAATATTTTGCTAACAAATTGAAGATGTTGACTCAAACTGGAATCATCCATAATAAATCTCATGAGATGATGCCAGCCATATTTGACACATGTCTCTAAAGGTAAATAAATAGTATGATGTTGAAATAGATTTATGAACTCTGTATTGTTGGAAAGGACATCAGAAGTTGTTGAATCCAGATTCCTACTCAGCTGATAAGAAGCTTGCAGTTTGATCCATAGCTTTTCTCAATGAACCTGGTTTTTTGTGATTTTTTTTTCTTTTTAACTTCTAGAGATACTCTATCCTATGTAAATTTTTTAAAAAAATATCTCACGGGGAAAGGATTCTATTTCCCTGGATGCCTTGGCCCAACACATGACAATTCATTGAAGAAAGTCAGTGGCTCCATATTTCATGAGGCATGAGATCATGTGACCATGATACAATGTTTACATTGTATAGAGACTTAAGTTTTTTAAGAAGGGAGGACAGTCACAAATGGTTCAGTGATGGCGTCAGGGTCAACATCAAGTGCTTGGCTGCCCAGCTAGCTGCAGTCAGATACTCAAGGAAAAATACTGTAGGGAAAGGTGACATTGTTAGCTGTGGAAAGCTAAAGGGAACTAGCAGAGAGATGGTCTCCACTCTGAAATTTTCACCCTGCAATTCCAATTTCAGAGAGATGTTGCCCAAGTCTTCCTTATTATAATTGCAACTGAGAGGTGTTCAAGGTCCAGACTCTTCAGAAGAGAATAATAAATAAAACTGAAGTACCTGGGAATGTGGTCTGGCATTACATGCTAGTACTTTAGGGTTCATTTGAGTCCTGGATGAATATTACATATTTCTAAACCTATTGGTAGCCTTTGAATTGTTAGCCAGTCTAGAACTAAATACCTTAGGTATAAGGGCAGGGGTAAAAATAAGCTATTAAAAAGATAATTTATCATTACAAGTTCCCTCAATGTGAACCTCAGACTGAACGAAACCAGAGTGAGGTACTTAAGGAAGGAATATAAAAGTATCAGAGCATCTATGTGGTACAATGGACAGAGCACTGTACTTGGAATCAGGAATCTGGCCTCAGACCCTTACTAGCTGTCTCACTTGACCCTCTTTACCTAAGTTTCCTCATCTGTAAAGAGAGCTGGAGAAGGAAATGGCAAACCACTCCAGTTTTTTTTTGCCAAGAAGATCCTAAAATGGGATCACAGAGATTTGGACATGACTGAAACAGCTCAACAACAACAAAATAAAAGTACCAATTCATTCTTTGCTAATAAGTACACTGTGGCTCCGTAAACCAGTAATATCAGACTCAGAAACTAGAGCCACTAAATTGTACATAAGGCTCCCTTGTGGGTCACATATTGGCTTGGGAGACCACATATTAACATTATATATGTTCTATTGTATTTTTACTTATTTTTTAAAGTTTAATTTTTTTAAATTTAAAATAATTATAATACACATTTACTTAAAAAAAAATACCAATCATATGTTAATGAGGTTCAGGGTATACTTTGGAGTGCTTTCAACTGCAAACTTCTCATTCATTTGGAAAATAACACCATTGGCCTGAATTTGCCAAACAGGAGTAAATCCATTGAACTCTCAGTTTATCTGAGAGGTTCCAGGTTAGTGTGTTCGTGCCTTTAAGAAGGATTTGTAGGAAAGCAGTGACAAGAATTTCCCAATATGGGAAGGTGGTTGAAGGTCTGCCATCTGTGTAGGTGGGATGAATATCCTTTCGGATGAAATCAGATTTTTCAAAGTATCCAAGTACGTGCTCCATTTTCTGTAAGGGGAATATTTGACGATCTTGCATTCCACAGTCTTCAATTTATGGCTTAAATTTTGTTCTCTACAGTAATACCAGTGTAGATTATTAATGTTTCCATTCCTTATGTGAAAATTTGTTACCTTTACTGCTGAACAAATGCATTTTTCAATGAGTCTCCTGAATTATTCCATCTAGATGTAAAGAATTTTTTTGGGGGGGGGGGAGGGAAACACTGGCTTGGCTCGTTAGAAAACATTACGTGATTTTCACCACCTCCCTTGGGTGTATCTTACAACCATAAGTTGACAGTGGTTGTGTTTTGTAGGTGGTAGTTGGATGGACAAAAGAGATGAGCACATGCAACCTTAATGAACATGCTGAATCTGTATCTGTTTGGCATTTCTCCCCGGAATACCAGTAAAAGGAAATTAAATCAGCTCACGACAGCTATCTTGCACATCTCACCTGGGAAGGTATGCATGAGGTAGGAGAGGCTCTGTTTAACATTAATCAGGCTCTTGGAGTCATTACATTCATGAGGAAATGTAATTCACATGTGATTACTTTTTAATTTACTCTGTAATCACATTCCAAGTGAACGGGCCAAGCTTAAAATGAAATTTAAAAGTCAAATACGGCTTTGTATAAAGAATTCACGATTTTTATATGTACTTAGGTTAATAAAGATTTTACAATAACCATTTGTGGCGGAACATATGATAATTTTTTGATGAAAGTTAGTGCTATACTTTAGATAAAATGCATTTGATTTTGGTCCAAGTACTCAACTGGACCCAGGGAGTCTCAGAATTATCCTTTGTCATACATTTTCAGCTCATCTAAACTTTATTCATTAAAAAAAAAAATCAGCCAAAAATCAGCTCTCCACCCCAATCCAAAGTTTCCAGGGGCTAATGGATTTTTAATTCCTTTTGTACTTGTGAGAGGCTTCCATTTGTTTTACGTATCAGCAGAGAATGTGTATCAGACTTCATAATATCTGACTTCAGTTCATCAGTGGGGAAGGTCAATGCCTGTAGTAAAGTTATCTTTCTCCAAGAGTACAGCATTTCAGCTTTGTGAAGTAACTATGATGTTGGAGGTTGTCCAGTATTTCATAGTTAACTTCAACTTTGAAATTATATGTTCAAAGACATAGGGCCACGGGGAGAAAAGATGTAACTCAAAAAAAATTTAATAAAGAATCTCATATTAAAAAAAAAAAAAGACATAGGGCCAACCAGATAGCTGATTATGTCTGTGGTCAGAATAAAAGGTCTCATCTTCTTCTTGTGTATTTGTAGTAGTTCTAGGTTTATGGGTATTTCCCAAATGGTCTTTAAAAAAACAAAACAAAAATTATTCAGTATATAAACACTTGGGTGGGGGGAGTAGGTACAGTGGGGTTTAGGATGGGGTGAGAGGTTAATCAGTAAGAGCATGAGTGGTCATCTGCTAGGGAAGGTATAGTCAATGGGAAGTTGGACTGGTTACTCTTTTAAGTGCCATCCAGTGCTGAAATCCTAACACAGTTCATCAGACATGTTGTTGTTGATTCATTTTTCAGTAAGTGTCTGACACTTAATGACCTCATTTGGGGTTTTCTTGGCAAAGATGCTGGAGTTGTTTGCCATTTCCTTCTCCAGCTCATTTGACAGATGAGGAAACTGAGGCAAACAGGGTTAAGTGACTTGACCGGGGTCACACAGCTAGTAAGTATCTGAGCCCAGATTTGAACTCAGGAAGAGGAGTCTTCATGAATCCAAGGCTCACAAACTATACGCTGTGCCACACAGCTGCCCCCTCATCAGGCATAGAAGGCAGCTAATGAATGTCTCTTAAGTGAAACTATCTAAAATAAGCATAATTTGATGGACACGTCTGCTTGGAGGCGCAGTCACACAATATACAGGGTGTCCCAAATGTCTTATGGCTTTAAAATGTAATAGTTTAAAACCATTCTGAGACTCTTGGAATGCCCTGTACTTTGAAACTAAAAATGAATGACTAGTCAAATCTTTCTGTTAATCATATCAATCAACCGACTTAGCAATCCATAAACATTTGTAGAATGACGTCTATGGGTCAGGGACTGTTCTAGGTGTTAGAAGCACAAGTGGAGAGAATGAAAAATCCTTCCAAAGAGCTGGTATTCTAATGAGGCAGACGCGTATATACAATCATCCATCCATCCACACACACATACAGCCTAATCATAAAGCAAATGAATATATAGACAAAACAATTAAACACAAGGCATTTTGAGAAGGAGATCACTGGTAGTTGGGAAAATAAAGAAAGGCTCCATGCTGATCATAGTGGAATTGCATCTTGAAAGGGAGAGAGAGGTGCTAGGAGGTCGAAGGAAGGAATGCATTCCAGGTATCTGGATAATTGAGAGCTAACTTATGCCATTGATGAAGCCTAGGGTCTCTCTGATGGTAACATGAAACTTTGTGGTCAGTGGATAGAGCATTGGAACTGGGAACCAGGAGAACCATATCTCAAGCACCTAGCTGTGAGACCCTGGGCTAGTCACTTAACCCCTGTGAGCCTTTATTTCCTTATCTGTAAAATGAGGATAATGATAATGTCTCCCTCACAGGGTTCATGTGAGGATTTGATGAGATTCTAAGTATAAAGTAGTTGGCAAATGTTAAAACAGAATATGTGCTTACTATTATTATGGTTTTTTTCATAGTATAGATGAAGTGTAGGAAAGATGCATGGGATCATAGAATCATGGATCATCCCCTCCAGAGGCTCTTTTTCTTTTCTTTTCTTTTCTTTTTTGGAGGGAGGAAGGCAAGGCAATTGGGGTTAAGTGACTTGCCCAAGGTCACACAATAAGTGCGTCAAGTATCTGAAGCTGCATTTGAACTCAGGTCCTCCTGACTCCAGGGCAGGTGCTCTATTCTCTATGCCACCTAGCTACTCCTCCTCCAGAGGTTCTTAACCATCTGTATGTCCTCACTCCTTGACCAAGCCTGGTGCCTTGTTTGAGCGTTTTTAGATGCATAAAGTAAAATACATTTGATTACAAAGCAAACAATTGTGATGAAGTAAAGTTATCAATATACACATATATACACAGACACAGACACATACACATACATGCATACATATAAATATAGAGATAGAGATATTTTAAGTTCACCGCCATCAGGTTAAAAACTCCTCATTCTTTCCTGAGCTCCCCACTTTAAAGATAAGGAATCCTTCCATGGATGACCACTTTTTATTTGAAAAGAATTCCTTCTGTATGGCATGGTTGGCAGGGCTGCTTCAGACACCTCCATCCACATATACTGTACAGAGGAACCTCAGAAACTGAGGAGGAGGTGGAAAGCATCTATGGGTCCCTGGGGACATGAAACCTCTGGCCACCGGGAATAGACTTTCATGGAGGTGGCTTAGGAAGCCTCTAGCCTCATCACGGAGTCTGAGTCTCTGGAGCACATCTGAGTGGGAGTGCTGTCCCTTCTTGAGATTTCTTTATTTCATTCCAACTCATCAGGAAATTTCTCCTAGAAAATTCAAATGAAGCCCCCCAGCCTCTCTTTTTATCTGCCATTAAAGATGGAAGGGCAGGAGAGAGCTCATGGCCTGGATTTTGGTTTTTCTCCAAACAGTAGCTGACCAGGGCAGGTGCCCTCTTGGCATTTCCATCATTCTAATGCATTATGGCCTGGAGCAAGTCACATCTAGGACCTGAGGTCCCCTCCCCAGGAAGGCACTTAGAATCAGACCTGTCTCTCCACTTTGGGAGGAGATTAATTGGTAGGGTTGGTAGAGCCTTAAGTACTGTGTAAAGTGTTCAGTATTCTCTAAGTGCGCTTTGTAAGTTAGGCCTTTAAAATATCACATTGGAAGTTTCTGAGGCTTGTACAAAGCTGTGTATTTATGCTGCGTGCTGTTTGATGCTTCCAATATTGCTGTCATACACTGTACTGGGTTCATTTGGAACCATCCAGGTTGTTTAGTGTGCACGACCACTTTGAAAATGCCCATTATGTATTTGCTAGCAGGAAAAATGATGGACTAATTGATGAGCATTTGGTCTAGAAGTCCCTTCATGGTTTTCTGTTGTGCAATACAACCAACCACATGCAGGTGGGTGGTGAATAAATGCTGTGTTTTGGTGTCGGCAGCAGCAGTGATGACAAGGGATCCAAACAGGTCATTGTTTGTCCAGTTCGTCTCAACCCCAGGACTAGGGAAAGATGGTAGGGAAAGAGAGGATGGGTCATAAGGAAGAGCATAGGAAACGAAGGGCAGGGGACAGAAGCAGGATTCTCGTTTAGATGCGGATTGATTGGCTGGCCTCTGAGGTGCCTTCTAACTCGGAGATCCAATGATTCTGTATGAGACCCATGAATACACCAGAATTGAGGGTCCAGGTTAGGTGGTAGACAAGAAAGGGGCTCCAATAATATACCAGGTAAAGGATAGAGTGAAGGAGGGAGTGAGAAACCTAGTTCTTGGGCATACACAAACAGAAGCAGTCTGATGGAAGGGGGCTCTCAGAGGTCCTTAATTTCCAGACCCATTTCTGTCTCAGCCGGAAAGTTGCCTGCTGTATGCTCCCTCCTGGAATAGAGGGGGAAGTCTGGGTTTGGGCAGCCTGAGGCCTGCCCTAAAGTAGGCAAATGGTTGAACCTGGCTGGAGGGAGTGAGGGGAGAGGAGAGATGGAGCATTCAACATGTGGAGAGAAGGATTACTATGTTCCAGGAACTTTGGCCCTGTTGCTTGAGGAGCCCTCCAACCCCGTTCATCTTGAATGGCTGGTCCGGGAAAAGGCAGAGAGATGCATCAGATGTAAAATCAGACAGGAGTGAGCCAGGTACGCACTTGTGAACCCTAGAGATGAGGCTGTAAAGGGCTTGGATTTAAAGTAATCAAAGGTGAAGTCTGGAGAGCTGGCAGGTGGAATTCCTGTCTTGAGGAAAACAAAGCTGCATCCAGACAAAGGCACTTAAGGAGCAAATCTGAGAGTCGAAATCAAATTCCAGGAAAGCCCCCTCAAGGGGAAAGGATAAGGTGGAGGAGAGAAGAGGTGTTTTAGCTGCCAGATTTGGCAATTAAGCTGACTCCGAAGCCCTCAGAGTTTGACTCGTGCAGCCCTCCTCGACCTTCCTGGGTTGTGGCATTGATCAATAATGGGGGTGTCTTATGTGCCTCCCCAGCCCCATCTCCCTTAAGCCCTGAAGTCAATAGGACCTCTGCTAGCCCCTGTCAGGCAGAGAAGGCAAAGCGTGCCAAGCACACGGGATTCCCAGCTACTCTTTTTTATAGGCGGTATTCTTATACCTGTCTGATTCTGCTTCTTCTCTTCCTTCTTTGAGATTTCATTCATATTGCGAACTGTCCAGGACAAAACTTCCTCCAGCAGTGCAGGCTGGGACCTTGAGGACTGTCTAGATAAGACACCTCCCAACTCCGGGCTCACTGCTCGGCCCAGGGAGCCGGGGGAAAAGGCACTTGGGAAACCTTTAACAGAATAAATACATAGATGACATAGATGATAGATGACGCCAATGGTGTCTGTTTGATTTTCGTACCGTCAGGCTGGACCAGTGAGAACCGAATGGACCTCCCCAGGGTTCCCCTGCCAGGATGTGTCTGTCAGAGGCAGAACGAGAACCCGGGGATTTTCCCTTACATAATTTGAATTATTTACTAGACCATAAACTCTGGGAGGGTGGAAAACTTTCCCTTATTTGTTTGTTTGCTCTTTCATTTGTTTATTTCTTTATCGAGCTGTCTGCACGTGTATTTACTCACTTACCCTTTTGTTTATTCATTTCCTCCCAACCTTGTGGCAGATTGCCTTGGCCTCAAGTAGCCATTTAGTAAATGTTGGTTGCAAGTAGAGGCACCTGCCATAAGGTCATAGAATCATGCCTCTAGAACTGGAGGAATGGAGGAACTTGGTGGTCATAAGGTTCAACCCCCTCATGTTTCAGATGAGGAAACAAACCCACTGATTGTGATGGGACTTGCCAGTAGAACCAGAGCTCTAACCTAAGACTCCTTGGGAATCAGAATGATTTTAATATTGATATTTACACCACCAGAAAGCAGTACTGTGTGTTCAACTGCCAATGCATAATGAATGCTCCCTGATTGAGCGAATAAATGAATACCAGGACACACATAGTTGGTCTGTGTAGCTACGTCTGCCATTGTTACCCCATGGTTGTTCTTGATTGAAAGTGATTACAGGATGGGGCTGGAAGAGAGTTTAGAATCCACCAGGTCCAACCTCTTCATTTTACAGATAAGGAAATGGAGGCATGAAGAGATTAAGTTACTTTCCCCTGACCCCATAGGTAGTAATTTCCAGTGGTGGAATTTGAACCCAAGGTCTCTAATTCCAATTTCAGTGTTTGTTTCCCTTTGTACCATGCTGCCTGGAGAAGCTTGATAAGCCTTGAAGCAATAACTTTAATTACCTATAAAACCTATTCCTACCCAAGACCTTGACTTTCATTGTTGTGGTCAGACAGTATTTAGCTAGAACCTGAGCCATTCTGCACATTATTTTCCTCTCTATTTTTTTTTTTAAGTATCTGTACTTGTGCTTAGATATTGGACAGACACTATGTTGTCTTCTTGGATCTTTAGAGCGTTTCTTCTCTACAGCTCCAGGGAGACTGAACAGGGTCATAGGATATTGGAATCATCCAGGCTCATTATCTCATCATTGTACCAAGGGAGAAAAGTTCCCCACTGTCAGCCTAAGTCACTCCTCACCTTTGGTGTGTTTACCGTCTTGTTGGTCTTTTTTTTGTATCCATAATCATCATTATATTGTAGAGAGTTAAGAATCTGGTATTTCTGAGAAAGGAAAAACACCTTTCAGCAGAGTACTTAAAAGAGAGCATTAAGTCTTCCAATAAGAATATTTTTTCTAACTCTAGGAAAGTTTTTAAAATTAGATTGTGTAGGTATGTGAGGTGACCTGAGATCTTTGCATGAATGCATGTATGATTCATAAAAAATACTGTGCAGGAGAATATATGGAAAAGCATTTGACAATATTTATCACTCTTTGGTTCTGCAAGGTTAAATTCAAATGTCATCTGAAAAGCATGTCATAACTTTGAAAGGAATGTTTGAGCTCCAAATGCAGAAAAGCTTGTGCTATGTAATTTGGGGTCAGATTCTTAGAGTACGTAGATCCGTATGGCTTAATGTTGTAATAAATGCGAAAAATGTATTTATCCCTGCTCTTCATGATCAAAGCAGAAGAAACACTAGGCATGGTAAGGACAATTGAACAAGAGAAGTGTGCTGGACAGAGAGCTGGCTTCAGAGGCAGAAAGACCTGAGTTCAAATCTTTCACCTACTGGCTGTGTGACTTTGAGTAAGTCACTCACCCTCTCAATGTTCCCAGGCAAACCCCTCAGATTGTAAGATATAGAATAGTGTTCTATATTGGATAGAGGAAATTTAATTTAGCATCAAGAATTCCCTACACTGGAGAATGCATATATCTGGATAACAAACAAAACAACATGTAATAAAGGAGGCAGAACATTTGGCCAGTGCTCCAAGTATTCATGGTTGTATGAATCATAAGGTCCTCATATTGACCCATGAGCAGGCTTGGATCATTCCGTGGATTTCATGATTTCATTGCGGTAGGTAGCCTGTCCATAGGTGCTGCTCACAATGCCTCCCCTCCATGTCTCCTTATCCCTCCTGTGATATTCTTGTCCATATCTTTCCATAAATCTTCTGTGGTTTTTTTTGTCCTCAATACACTGGGGCTCTTCCTTTCTCTCATTTTTTAAACATTTCATGGATATTAATATGATTTGTAAGCTGTTCATCTGTATCTATCTATTAATGAATTACAGAACCCCAGAGCTGGGAGGGATTGTAGCAGTGAACTCGTCCTCCATGTTACAGAACAGGGATGCCCTGGGCAAGGTCCCCAGAAATGATCGTTTGGTCTCTATTTTAAAAAATACATTTTCAGTTTTATACAGTTCTCATCATTTGGAGATTTTTCCTTACATGGAGCCTGAATTTGTCTCTGTGATGCTTCCCATTGCTCTTGGGGCCCAGCAGAACATTACTAATCCCTCCTTCGTGACAACCCTTCAGACATTAGGAGACAGCTATCATGTCCCTCCTCCCTCATCCCTCACCAAGTCAAGCTCTTCTGCAGGCTGCTGTAACAGCAAGCACCCCAGCACACCCAGGGTGGCTGCTAGTACAGGTTCTTAGATCTGCTTTTCTAAAGGAAAGCAACTCAAAGTGGGTTAACAATCTTACTTTAATCAATCAAATACCATTTAACTAGTTCAGGGGGAA
>JAQQSU010014356.1:0-11436 GCA_028627135.1 Pseudochirops cupreus | reverse complement strand
CTTTGACTTAAACACTATGGCTTATTTATGATATCTCCATGTAATATCTCATATAATGATATCTCATATAATGATGTTGCTACATAATAGTATCTCCTGTCAAATAGGACATGAAGCATTAGTATTCTCATCTCCCACATTTCTCACAGTAGTGTGATTTTTAGATTGTATAATTTAATAATTCTGATGGTCAGCATGGCATAGTCATTAAAATGTGTCTTCAAACCCAAAAAGACCTGGTTCCAGTCCTGTATCTTACACATATTGGCAATGTGATAGTGGGCAAATCATATAACTTCTCAGTGCTCCCAACAATTTGTTAAAATCAGTGCTGACTTCCATTGGTAGAGGGATTTTCTTCACCTAAGAGTTCCCTATAACAATGAAATGCCTTTTCTGAAGCTTGCAATTCAGCCTAATGCAAATCCTAATCTTTAGACATAGGTGTTAGACTCTCCTGCTATTTGCCACACTAGGGTTGCTGTGAAGATCAAATGATATAATAATTACAAAGTGCTTAGCATATAGTAAATGCTATATAAAAGGTGGGTAGGTAGGTAGTAGTAGTAGTAGTAGTAGTAGTAGTAGTAGTAGTAGTAGTAATAGTAGTAGTAGTAGTAATAGCAGTAGTAGTAAGAGGAACCTAACTATATAACAGTTCTCTAAGTTACCTTTCCAGTTGACATATTTCTTCTTATTCTCAAAATCCAGCTATAGACTATAAACCCTTCTTGCCTCGCTTTCCTTTGCAGATCGGAAGCCACATTACTACCAAAGCTCCTTCAGGATACCCAGGGTTGAATACAGCGATGAATTGGAGGCAGCCCATCCTGAAGTTAAAACAGACATCACCAATCAGGTAAGCTGGACTTTTGCTGACCTTCTAACACAATCAGTCCATACCTAAGAATGCTGTTGGGAAGACTTCTGCTGCAGGGAAGGTGAGTTGTTAGTAAATCTGTCTGAAATAATTACAAACACACAACTAGCGAAGGAAATTACATCAGTCTTACAGAATTCAGCAGCCAGCAGGAAAACAATTTACGTAACTACACAGCAATAGAAAGTCACTAGAGACATCTGAAGACAGTTATATTGAACCTTTAACAAACTTCATCACCAACTATAATTTACTAAGAATGACTTTAGCTTTAGATCATTATCTTATGGCATATGCCACAGCAACTAAAATTAATATATGATTTAAATACTAAAAATTTTACCCTAAAATATTGGAACCAGATCAGGTTCCTTTCACAGATATGACTTGGCAAGGGGATAAATTCTGGATCAAACAAGGGATAAAGGCAAGCACAAAACATATAGATAATCTCAATTGTTGTTGTCATTCAGTTGTCTCAGTCATGTCTAACTCTTCAGGACCTCGTCTTGAGTTTTCTTGGCAATGATACTGGCATAGTTTGCTATCTCCTTCTCCAGTTCATTTTACGGAGGAGGAACTCGGGCAAACGAGGCTAAATGACTTACCTAGAGTTATATAGCTAAGAAGTGTCTGAGGCCTGAGATCTGAACTCAGGAAGATGAGTCTTCCTGACTCTAAGCCCAACATTCTATCCCGTGTGCCACCTAGCTAGCCTAATTTCAATGTCAATTACACAAAACTTAAGCGGTTTTGAATGAGCAAATGACGATACTAGGATAAGAAAGGTAGAGATGACTAAAGCAAAAAAATTTTTTTGCAAAATACTTTGATAGGCCATAGAGAAATACAGGGTGTCCCAAAAGTCTTAGTTCAAGTTTAAGCTATTAAAGCTTAATAGTTTTAAACTATTAAAGCTTAGTTAAGACTTTTGATACATCTTATATAAAACCAAAATCCAGGGACAGCTGGGTGGCACAGGGAGTAGAGCACCAGCCCTGAAGTCAGAAGGACCTGAGTTCAAACCTGGCATCAGACACCAGACACTTAACTAGCTGTGTGACCTTGGGCAAGCTACTTAACCCTAATTGCCTTTCCTCCTCCAAAAAAACACAACAACAAAAATCCATCCCCAATAGTTGTATCAAACAACCACATGAAATAATGCTCCAAATCACTAAAAATAAAAGTTTCAATTCAAAACTCAGAGAGTTCACCTCAAAATAACCCAGAAAACTGACAAAGATGATAAAAGATTGGACTAGACAATGTTGAAGGTGTATATGGAAGGAAAGGTATTAATGCATCATTGGTGGAGCCAGGAATTAGATAAACCACTATGAAAAGCAATTTGAAATCATGCTGAGAGTGATT
Organism: Pseudochirops cupreus; assembly: GCA_028627135.1. NCBI lineage: Eukaryota > Metazoa > Chordata > Mammalia > Diprotodontia > Pseudocheiridae > Pseudochirops > Pseudochirops cupreus. The sequence continues at coordinate 9,182 of JAQQSU010014356.1, read as the reverse complement.
AAAATGCCCATATTTCTTGTCCTAAGAGATTCTATTGCCTGGCATATAATATACCCTAGAGAGATCAAGGACAGAAACAAAGATCTCACAAGCAACAAAATATTTATAATGACACTTTTCATAGTAGCAAAGAGATGGAAACAAAACAGTATCATGGAGGTCCAATGACAATAATGATTAGACGTGTTGGGGTACATGAATGTGTAGTGGAATATTAGTATGATGATAAATACGATGAAGACTGAGAAATTTGGGAAGACATATGAGTTGCTGCAAGGTGAAGTAAGCAGAAGAAAATAATGCAAACAGCGATGTAAGTGGAAGGAATAATAAAAAACAAATGTAGGAGCAGCTGGGTGGCGCAGTGAATAGAGCACTGGCCCTGGAGTCAGGAGGACCAGAGTTCAAATCTGGCCTCAGACACTTAACACAAAAACTAGCCGTGTGACCTTGGGCAAGTCACTTACACCCAATTGCCCTGCCTTCCCCCCTGCAAAAAAAATTTTAAATGAATGCTTTAAAATTAGAATGGCCAGCTTGGTCCAAAAGTCAATGAACTGGCATTTATGAAATTCTTTCAGTTCAGGCACTGTGCTAGCAAAAGACATGAGAAGGTACCTCCCAGCACTTCTTTGCAGAAGCAGTGGAGGGAGTTAGTGCAGAATATCACAAATATTGCCAGACTTCTGCAATGGATTGGTTATTTTTACCAAACTTTGTTTCCCTACTTATTTATTCTTTTTAATAAGGCTTGGTCTAGGGGTTGGGGGAAGGGTGATGCATGGGAAAATATAGACAATGTTAATGCAAAAAATGTTCACATAATTTACTTTTAAAAAATTAAAGAATGGAGTGCATTAAGTATTCTAGATTCACTATACCAAACACATATTTTTCCCTATCATTTTATGTGTCCCATTTGCTGCTAGAATACATAGAAAGAGCAAAATCAGTGAAACTGGTAGCCAATATGAGGTATAATGTGCAGCACTGTGTTAGGGCCTGCATTAAACACTGAAACATAAGCACATACAGTAACTAACAAAGGAAGTAGGTGAATAGCTGAAGCATGTTTCTAAGGTTCTGAAATATTTCTTTGGAAAATTTCAAAGGGAAAATGAGCAGAAAGAGAATAGAGCTGGAGACAGAACAAAGTAGAGTAGGTAAATCATTTCAAAAACATGTATAGAAGAAACTAAATGCTGAACTTATTACATTTTGACTACAAAAATGTGATCAATTAGGAATAATAAAATTCAACCCACATTCCTCAATTCTATGTTAGTTCAGAGGCTTCTAGGGCACTACAGATAATCTTGTGTAGGCCCAAGTTAGGAGCAAAGCTAGGAACATATTGAATAGAAGGTGAATTTTATAGATACCTAAGTATTTTAATTAGTTTCAAGGGTCACAGAGCATAACAAAATATTATCTATTTCTCTCCTATAGTTATCTACATATTCTATAGATAGAAAGCATGTGTGTAGCAAAGAGCAAAATGACTCAAAATTTAGGGAACAAGAAACAAAATCAAGGAGCATTGGTATACCAGAATAGCCCTAAACTAGATGCAGCTACCTTTTCTCACCTTGCCTACATACTTCCATCGTCTAACCCTAGAACCAACCTGAGGAAGATAGATATCAATGTAACAAAAACCTTATAGATAGTGCTATGACAAGCATGGCAGAAGGTGCAAAGCAATTTATCACATGCAGTATATAATATGGTCTTGGATCCTGAGTTTGTAATATAAATGGGGAGACAAGACTACTACAAATGGAATAATTAAATTACAGTGTATGGCAGCATATCTTTAAATGCCAAATGAATAGTAATTATTAAGTGTTACAGAACCTGAGAAGAGGCAAAGATCACTATAGCTTGGAGTAGTCAGGGAATGAAAGCTCCATGGTGGAGGTGTGACTCAAGACTGATCTCGAAGGATAAGTAGAATTTGAATATATGGAAAGGAAGAGAGAGTTAGAGTGAAAGTACGTAGGAGGAAAAGAATAAAGGTAAGGATTAGTAAGACATGTAAAGTGGTACAAGAAGTAGCCTACAGCACAACATAGTACTCATAGGAGTTCATATATGGTGCTATATATTTGACTCTATCACTAATTCATCATGACTTTAGGCAATTTGTTTAGCCTTTCTGTGCCTTGGTTTCCTCATATGTAAAGTTGGAGATTATACTAACTCTCTAGGGTCCTTTCCAGCTCTAAAATTATGATTTGGTGGAGGGGGAAGGAAAAGGACAAAATGGCGAAGTTGGAGAAAAATTTCAATGACAGAACCATAAGGAACTAAGGAATTCAGCAATCTCTTTGATACTGAAAGATTTAATAACAGATGATAAAGACAAAACTTAGCTATTACGGAATTAATGATCCCACTTCTGGATCTTTTCATCTTCTCCCTTTCCCTTCTGCCACCCACCTTGTGGCTCAATCTTTCTTCATTCTAAAAAGATATTGAGCCATAGGTTCATTTAAGGTTTGGCACATGATCAGTCATTTCCCAAAAATCCAGTTTGACAGGTAAATGACGATAAGTAGAGTCAAGAGGGTAAGATCAAGTATTTCAAGAACAGACGGTGGTTTGGGGAATAACAATTTACCCTGGGATTTCAGCCCACAATGGAATTATCTCATGGAGTAGACAAACAAGTGGGTTTTGCAGTTTTATTCTATTTATGCTTTTCTACATAGTTCTCCACTAGTATTTTCCTTTTCTGGAAAACATTTAATGCATACACATCTCAGTCAATAAAAATCACAAACATTACAGACAACTGAGCAATCTCATTTTACCACTAGGATGATAGAGTCAGATTCCATCAAGAATTACAACTTGAAAAATTTTTATTTTTAATGAGATGTTGCTCAGTCCTTTCCAACTCTTTGTGACTCTATTCTGGGTTTTCTTGGCAAAGCTAGCAAAGCGGTGTGCCATTTCCTTCTCCAACTTATTTTAGAGGTGAGGAAACTAAGGCAAACAGGATTAAGTGACTTTCCCAATCTAGTAAGCATCTGAGACTGGATTTGAACTCAGATCTTCCCGACTCTAAGCTCAGTGCTCTATCCACTGTGTCACCTAGTTGTCCCATTTTTTTTCTTTTTTTCCTAACAACCAGGTAGTCAATAATTTTGGGGTTATATGGTAACGGCTGAAGAGTAGGACTATTCACATTGATCCTTCAGTGAGGATACCCTGTTTCTGAGTTCCTAACTTTCAAGCATTAATTAATCTATTTACTCTGTATCGACACTAATCTAAACCAAATGTTATCACCCATCTTTGAGTACTGGTGAAGTCTGTTGCACATTTGCTCCACTTTACCTTATATAAGGTTGATCTTTGTGGAAGCAGGAACTTGCCTAGTCTACAAAGTGTTTTCTGAAAGCAATTATAAATAAATATTGAGATAAACAGTTAAAATTGTAACATCTTTCTGTTGGTGTTTGGTTTTTTTTTGGTAAGGCAATCAGGGCTAAGTGACTTCCCAACAGTGACACAGTTAGTGTCTGAGACTGGATTTGAATGCAGATCCTCCTGACTCCAGGACCAGTGCTGTATCTACTGTACCACCTAGCTGCCCATCAAGGCCTTTATAAAAAACAACAGATTACTGTGGCATTTTTTGTGGTATCAAAATCAATTCTGCTAATATTTCTTTTTCTTTTCTCAGGTAGATGATATTTTTAGAAAATCCAGTTTAAAAGGACAATACATCAAGTCTCATGTTGTCAGATTCAGGTAATCACAAATAAACACCTTGCAAACTGAAATAAAAAAGGGGAAATTTGATTTTAGTTTCTCTTTAGTCATAATTCTATCAGTGGTATGAAAAATGGCTATTATAATTTTAAATACACCTAGAAAATGAGTAATTTCATAATAGCACAATTAAATTATTCCTAAGTATGTTTTGGAGAAGTTAATGGCAAACCACTCAAGTATCTTTGCCAAGAAAACCCCACAGACAGACATCCGTGCCGTTACAGAGTCAGATACAACTGAAGGACTGAACAATAACAATAAAGTATATATAACCAAAGAAAAAATTCAGAGAGTTGGTAAACATAGGAAGTGTGAAAAACATGGGACTGCTTTTCAAGTTTTCTGGAGGTCTGGCTAAGTTTCCTTCAAGTTAATCAGAAAGTCCCATTCCTTCCAGTTGTCATGAAATGTTGTCCTAAAACAGATATAGTTGTTGTGGATTTTGGCAGCCTAAGTCATTATGCACAAAGTTGAATGAGACAATAAGAAAATTTTTTTCTTCAGAAAAAGAAAAAAAAATCTAAAATTTCCTGAAACTCTTAGGGGAACTCTCTGCTTCCTCAACAGGATTAATGCCTTAAACAAAAAAAGGCAAAAGTATGAAACAAAAAAACACCTGCCAGTATATCTATCTTTTTCTTTGAGAGGATAAAAAAAGTAACTAAAAATAGCTCTCACCAGCATCATAAGCTATGGTGTCTTGAGAATGTAATTCCTGATAAATAAGGAAAAAATTAATGAAGTGTTCATGCTTTGTGTCCTTACTTAGCCTTTTTTGCTGTTTTCAATTTTCAGGTCAAGCACTGATGGTCTAAAAGCAGATGTATTGCTTAAATTTCAATTTGCCTCTGCTGATAATGAAAATAAAATTAAAAAGATGGCTGAGAAGATTTTGTATCAGAAGTTAAAAGATGGCACACAATTCTTGGAAATACAGGGTTCTTCACCTTCTCTTCAAGGTAAGGAGCATTTCCTTTCATGTCAATCTACTAGGCTTCCTATTTTTTCCTTATTACCCTTACATTTCTTCTCTATTATAATTTCGTTTCTGCCCTCCTATAAAATGAAGGGCTTTTTTTTAAAGGTTTTTAACTTGTCTATTTAAATATCAATTAGTACAGATATGTAGAGATAATTTTATGCTCCTCAGGTACTTTGGAAGTGATTGAGAAGGGAAAGGAGAGGGAAATAAGCATTTATTAAGCACCTATCATATACCAGACACTGTGCTAAAGGCTTTTACAAGTATTATCACAGAATTAAATCCTTCTCTGCTTTCAAGGCTCAGTTCAGGTACCAACCTCTTCCCTAAAGTTTTCTCTGATCCACCTCTCCACTGCCTCCCTTCCCTCTCCAACTGAAAGCACCCTCTCCCTCTTCATATTTTGCTAGAATATTTTCCCTGGCTCTTCCTTTTGTCTTGCTACAATTCTGCCTTGAGCATGTGCTTGTGCACGCGTTCTATCCCCTTAAGTAGACTGCAAACTTCATGAGGGTTGGGACTACATTGTTTCTCATTTTTTAATTCCCAGACCCTAACATGCTGCCTTACACATGGTAGGATGGTTAGATGGTAGATTTAGAGCTGAAAGGGACCTCAGCCATCATCTAGTTCAAACCAAGATGTTTTGAAGCCAGTTCCAACTAGCTCTCAAGAGCTGATCATTAAATTTTCAGTTTCAGTATCTATACCTAGAAAATTGGCAAAAGCTACAAATCAAGGCTTAATGGTTTTTGAAGATTGTCTAGACTTAAGAAAGTGATGGAGAAAGTGTTTAGAAATGTTTAAAATATTTTGTTCTTATTTTTTTTTTTTGGAGATTTGGTTGCTAAACATTTGACAGCACACACAAATCCAATCCTCCTCTCATTTTATAGATTAAGAAGCTGAGGCCCAGAGAACTGAAGTCATTTGGTTGAATCAGGCTCATATCCAAGTCTTTTGTCTCCAAAGCCAGTCCTCTTTCTACTTCCCCATAAAGAATTTTAATCAATGTTTATCTACTTGTTGTAGAAGGAAGTAAAATCGTATAGTGGGAAGGCTGGAGAATTTAGGTCAGAAGTCATGAGTTTTTCCTATCACTTACTACCTACGTGACCTTGAGGAAATCATTTCCTCTCAGTTTCCTCATATGTAAAATGAAGGGGTAGGACTCTTAATTTCCTTCCAGTTCTAAATGTATGATCCTATTAATAGCACCACAATTTCCTTTTAGGATCAAGCCTGTGATCTCTTTGGGAAAGGTAATTAATTCCTTATGAAGAAACTACCCTTTACCAGGGCAGGTTACCACCTATCCTGCAATGTAGAATATTAGAAGGCTTCCTGAGTCATTGAGAGCTTTTATGAGTTGTCCAGGGTCACAGAGTCAATACTCATCTGATGTTGGACTTGCACTTGGATAATTTTTAATCTGAAAATGACCCTCCAACCACTTATTGGCTCTTTATCACTTTGAAGCATGTGATATATAGGATATAAAAGACTTCTTCCCTCTGGGACAATATTCAAGAGCTGCTTAGGAAAATGCACTGTGCCAAAAGCAAACCAAATAAACATCTCTTGTTTCCCCTTTGCTGCCAATTCACCCACCTACTACTGCCTCTGGCATTCACCACTCTCCCTTGTTCTCTCCCCATCTCACCCCATCTCCCTTTCATCCTAGTCAGAACTGTGGAATAGTAAAGGGAAGTAGAAGTTGCTGCTTGGGGCGTAGATTGAATAGGGCTACAATTGTGCTACAGTTGACCTGCCCCACCCAGACAGGACAGGGGTGGCCAGAGAAGTCACCATCAGGAAAAGGAAGGTGTCTGTCCCTGACAACATGGTAAACACAGAGAGTCACCTTATCAACCACAACAGCATAAAGATGGTAAATGTTTGGAGTATGATATTTAAGATGGTTCATTAAATTTCAAGATTGTTATCACTACCACTCCTCCAAATTAATTTGAAGTTGCCATATTTTCTTAGAATGTTTAACACACAAGTTGGCCGATAGAGAAATTGATTGTAGAGTTGTCAAAATATTTCTAGTGCCGAGGAATTTTTCTCTTTTTATTTGTTTCTCAAACTCCTTCCAGGGAATAGAGTAGGCACATTATTATCTCATTTTCAAAGCGGGGCAAAAACTGAGTCATAGACTTGGTTGAGATCAGACAGTTAAAAATTAATGCAAAGATCAGAGGTTGGAACCACTTCTGTGCTCCACCAATTTTTTTAGCATCATTAACCCTATAACTAAAAATGAAATAGAATCCTAGAGCATCTGAAAATCTAGACACCCAAAACTTGTGTCTCTATTAAAATGTGTTTTATTTTTTAAAATTTTATTATTTATTTTAAACATTCTTTTTAAAATTTTGAGTTCCAAATTCTCTAGCTCCCTGCAACCCCTAACCCAGCCACTGAAAAGGCAAGAAATTCATAATCAATTATACATGTGAAATCATGAAAAACATATTTCCAAATTAGCCATATCACAAAAAAGCAAGGAAAATAAAGTGAGAAAATTATACTTCATTTTACACTGAGATTTCTTCAGTTTTCTCTCAGGAGATGGGTAAAATTTTTTATCATGAGATCTTCGGAAATGTCTTGGATCATAGTATTGATCAGAGTAATTAAATCTTTCACAGTTGATCATTACAATATTGCTGTTACAAGTATATTGCTTCCCTGGTTCTGCTCAATTCACTTTGCATCAGTTCCTATAGATCTTGCCAGATTTTTATGAAACCAACTCCCTTGTCATTTCACAATTATACATCACAATTTGTTCAGTCATTCCCTAATTGGTGGACATCCCCTCAATTACTAACTCTTTGTCACTGCAAAAAGAATTACTATAAATTTTTTTAAAACATATTGTTGCTTTTCCTTTTTCTTCTATCTGCTTAGGATATAGACCTAGTAGTATTGTGAGTCAAAAGGTATGAACAATTTTATAGCCTTTTAAGTATAGTTCCAAATTAATGGATGGACCAGTTCACAACTCTACCAATAGTTCATTAGTCTATCTATTTTCTACATTCCCTTTAGCATTTTTCAATTCTGATAGGTGTGAGGTGGTATCTCAGAGTTGTTTAATATGTATTTTTTTAATCGATAATGATTTAGATAATTTTTTCATATGACTGTAGACAGATTTTATTTCTTCTTCCGAAAATCAACTGTTTAAATCTTTTGACTATTTATCAAGTGGGGAATGGCTCTCATTTTTATGAATTTCTTTCAGTTCCCTATTTATTTGAGAAATGATGTCTTTACTAAAGAAACTTGCTCTAAAAATACTTTATATTGCTTCATTCTCTATGATATCTTTTAGTAAAATATAGGTTGCTGGATTATCTCCTTGTGACTGATGACAAGTTTTACTCTCTGCCCTGAAACTGATACCCAGAACTGTATTTGGCAAGACAGTTGCCACACAGTGCTAGGTCTTGCACTCAGTGCCAGGAAAGGTTCTTCCATAATCCTTTTCTGACCCGTTGTTCAAACCCATTTAGCATCTCCGGACTGAGAGCTCTGGATGCTGCTGCTGCTGCTTCTGCTCCCCCGTCACAGTCTCCAAGGCCCATTTATGGTGCAATGTGTGTACTTTATGCTGGCCTCAACCTTGGTGTCACAGATTTTTGCCAATCTCCTAAACTTAGACTGAAAAAATGTCTCACCCTGACCTTTTGTTGACTTCACTACTCCTAAATTGGATTTGAGACATGATTTTGAAGTTGTTTGGAGTGGGATATGAAAGTTTGACTGGGTTGCTTCCTTTACTCTACCATCTTGGTTCTGCCCCCTGTAATATCATCATTTTAAAAGAATAGCTTGGCTCATTATGCTTCCTCCCTACTCCCCGATCCCCACCAATGTCTCTTATATGGGATTCAAGTGAGAAACTCTTTGAGTTTAGTTGCAAGGGAAAGTTTTTTTCTCAATATGAAAAAGATTTCTTCTATCAAACAATCACCTCTACATGTGTAACCCCCAGTATCATCCTTGTAGTCAGTTCATGATACGGAGTCAGACTCTATGTTTAGCCATTTTCAAGGTCCTCGTAGGGTCTTCTCTTCATTCTCGTCTTTGACAGTCTCTGTTCTTTCTCCTTGACTGTCATATTTTACATTATTTTTTCTTTTTTGAGCTGGAAATGCAAAAATAAAAGTGAAAGAATTCCTATCCTCGAGAAGGTTACCTTCCATCAGGGGAGATAGATAGATGGATGGATGGATAGATGGATAGATAGATAGATAGATAGATAGATAGATAGATGGATAGACGGATGGATGGGTAGATGGATAGATAGATAGATAGATAGATAGATAGATAGATAGATAGATAGATAGATAGATAGATAGATGGATGGATAGATAGATAGATAGATGGATGGATGGAT
>JAQQSU010014355.1:0-11436 GCA_028627135.1 Pseudochirops cupreus | reverse complement strand
TCTTTCTCTCTGTCTCTGTCTCTCTCTCTGTCTCTGTCTCTCTCTGTCTCTCTGTCTCTTTCTCTCTCTCTGTCTCTCTGTCTCTCTCTCTCTTTCTTTCTCTCTGTCTCTGTCTCTGTCTCTCGTACCAAATCAAACATTTGCCATCACTGCTTTACAGTACAGTCTGAGATCTGGTACTGCTAGAGTCCATTTGTTTCCATTTCTTTTCATTATTTAGTTTGAAATTCTTGACTTCTTTTTTCTTTCATATGCTTTTTTAATCATTTGTTTAAGTTCTATAAAATAATCCTGGGTATAAGTAAATTAATTTAGGCAGCATTATTATTTTTGTCATGTTGACTTGTCCTTCTCATAAGTAATGAGGTTTTTTTTTCCCCATTGATTTAGTTCTGTATTTCTGTAAAAAGTGGCTTGTATTTATATTCATATAGTTCTTGTATGTATCATGGAAAGTAGACTCACAAGTATTTTATATATTCTGCAATAATTTACATGAAATTTCATTTTCAATTTCTTCCTACTGGGTTTCATATGCACTTCCAGACATGGCCATTGTATTGTTCCTTATGTATAGTTGTTACTATTTTCTATTCTGGCCAGAAACTTTGAGAATCTTCCTCTCCCAAAATGATACTTTTGTAATGGTAAACTCGGCCATCTTTTGTTTCAGTTCTTACCTAGCCCTTAGTCATTGCATGGGCATTGATGAGACTAAATGAGACCTGTGAAAGACCTTAATTTATAAAGGCTGAGGTCAACCCCTGCATCCTGGAGTCATTGCCAGTCATTTTGACTTTTGTCTTGCCACTGGACTTCAATGACTCTGGAGAAGAGAGTGAGGCTCATGACTTTGTGAAGCTCTACTTCACTTAAATCCAATTCATCACCAAGTTAAGACGTCACCCTTGTGGCATCATTGGTTCTCTCTGAGAATGAAAGATAACCAACAATAATATAATTTGTTACAAGAGATATGAGGAGGAGAGTTATCTATAAGTGTTTTTAATGTAAAAAAAAGAAACAAAACATACACACATGTGTGTATGTATATATAATATATGTATATATGTGTGTATCTATGTATGTATGCATGTATATATATACACACATACATATATTCCAAAGAATCGAAAGGTTTTAAGGAATCTTCCAAGGTACCTCTTTTTCCCTTCAGGAATATATATAGCCAAAAGCTACATAGTTCAATGGGAAAACAAAAATTAAAAGATTAGGCTTAGAATTAAAAGAGCTGGTGCAAGTCAATTAACCTTTTGGAGTTTCAGTTTCCCCATCAGTAAAACGGGAGTCAAAATAACCTCAGTGCTTTGGAAACTTTAAAATGCTGTATAAATGAGTGTTGTTATTACTACTTTATAGAATCAATGGTTCTAGAAATAGAGATTCAGTCAAAGGCTCAAACACATATTGTACATTGTTGTTCAGTTCCAGCCTATAAATGACCTAGGATTTCTACCTCCCAGTTGCCATAGAAGAAAAGTGGATTCCACAGAAAATTGCTAGTGCTATAGAAGGCTTGCTCAGTTGTGTTTCCAGCGATGGGAGAGACTTGTAGCAGTTGATTAGCATCAAAACTTTTGATTAAACGGTAATAATTTGGAAGAGTTACCACTCTGACCAACTTGACTTGTTAATTGGCAGAAGTAAGAACAGTAAATCCTTCTGTGCCAGAGAAGCTTGTTACAGGGGTGTAGGGGCTAACAAGACATTCCTGGAAGCCTAAGACTTGGGCCCCAGTACTCCAATGTCTTAGCCTCATTTGCATGTCTTATTCTATTCCACTGAGTTCATAGAGGTGGTAGACAGGTGGGATTTAGCTGAGTATCTCTTATTAAAATTTGGGGAGACAATATAATGGAAAATTTAAGAGATGAGGGAATGAGCTAACAAAAAAGTTGTATTCCTTTGAAAGTCACACAAAGAACTAGTGGTAAGGTTTGCAATTCCTGTATTTCTCATCCTAGTTTCTAAAGATTTATGGAGAATTATTCTGCAATTATCCTAAGTAGGCTATGTCTCAGATTTTCAATGGAAGATATGTTTAATAAATACATAAAAGAGGCAGAATTCCCATTTTTAGAAATATGTCCCAGTAAGTGCTCTTCACTCTGTTCTTGAATAGATGGGACTTGTAATTCTGTAGATTACATGTTACAATTGTGAATGTTCATGTTGATAAAAGACTTTTTATACATCTACACAAAAGGTCTTTGCCTCTAAGTAAAGCAGGGTGTTAAAGGTGAGTTTGGAGAACACAAAAAGTGAAGGGAAATGGAACCACTTTTCAGAAAGAAGCCCTGCTTATAACATTAGTAGGTTGACAAGAAATCTGAGGAAGTCTGAGATGAGAGTTGTTGGTAGCCGGAATGAGAAAATGTGCAGGATTTAGAGAGCAGATGTAAATCTTTGAGCTGAAAAATTTTATTCTCATCTGGAGAATAACAAGGAAAGCCCAGGGCTGAAGCAAAATGGAGACATGTTGTAAAGGAAAATCAAAGAGTAGAAGTTGCCTTGGTTTCTCAATTATACTTCTCCTTCAAGGAGGAGAGTTGTGGAGATAAATATAAACAGGGCAGCACTAGAACTTGGTAAACAAGGTCAGAAGGGATAAAATAGAGTCCTTGGAATGGAAAGGGAAAAGTCATTTTAGACTTTTGGGAAGCATTCCATAACTCTGAAAGAATGTGGGGTTTAAAGAGTCTGAGGTGAAAAGGCCAGCCAAAGACAAAAACAAAAAGAACAACCAAAACCTTGCCCCAGGGCATAGACTGCTTCTCTGCTTTAGTCCCCAGTTACTCATCAAATAAAACTTCAGAGTAGCAGTCCATCTGAAAAGAGGGCAATAGTACACCTCCAGTTCTGAGGCTGGAGGTGATGGAGCCCTAAGCCGTACATGAGTGAGTCCCAATGGATCAACTCATGATCCATCCAACAGAAACTGGGAGCCTTGTGAAGAGCCCAGCCAAGGGTGGCAGCAACTGGCCAAGATATATTTGACCCAACCTAGTACCAGGCACTTGCCACCGAGAACTTTCGGGAAGATTCCACCCCCATCAACACCCCTAAAAAAAAAAAGACTAACAAGCCTTTGTTGTTCTATTGCTATGAGTTTCATTGTAGATGAAAATGTAGCTGTGTTCCCTACCCATGTACCTCAATACCATTCTAATTTAGGTTTCTATTCACTCCCCCACCCCTAGAATCTATGTGGAAAGAGTATCCTAAGTTTTAGGGTAATGCTTTTGATTTATTGTTCTTCCTATGCCATTTGAGCAATTTTTTCAAAGAGTTAATTGAGTTTACTGGACTACCTAAAGCCATCCATCCCTACAGCTGGCTATCTCTCTTCCCTTTTATAGCTAAATTCCCTAAGAAGATCTTCTATCTTTTGTACCTCCATACCCTTTCTTCCCATTGTCTTCTTAGTTCTCTACATTCTGGCTTCTGATCTGTAGCAGCAAGTACCCTAGCATACCCAGAATGGCTGCTAACAGAGGTTCTTTGATCTACTTTTCTGAAGGAAAGCAACTCAAAAATGGTTAGCAAGCTTACTTTAATCAAACATGTCATTCACTTAGTTCAGGGAAATAGTCAACACTCTGCACTTCAGAGAATATAAACAAATCATAAGGAGATAAAAAAAAATTACAGATAAAATAAAAGAGTTCAACAGACCAACAGAGAGGGCTTCTAGCTATCTAACCATTACATATGTACAGTTAGTTACCAGAGACAGAAGCACCAACATCTGAGTTTTCAAAGCCAGGGGATTCAACAGCTACCCAGAGTCTCATCTGACCAAATCACACAACTCTTCCCAAAAGAAGCCCGAAAGCAGAACCTCACCTCAGGGAGTATATATAGCCTTCTCCAGGTTAAGAAAACATCACAACCTTCCTGAACCCACTGCCTAATTACAGAGTAACAAAGGGTATGTGCCTTCCTGAAAAACATGCCTCCTCTAAGCAAGTTTCTTTTGTTGGGCTCCAAGTGAGAGACCCATTATGGAGCAGGGAAGATCTTCAAATTTCCTTACCATTACATGATCTCATCATAGAATTGAAACTGCTCTATCCATTACCAATGTTTTAATGATGTCTTAATTGACAAATCTAATGACCTTTTCTTGACCTCTCAATAGTCTTTGACACTATCATTCTCTAGATTTTCATGGCACTCATCTCCCCTGGCTCTCCTCCTACCTATCTGACCTCTCCCCATCTCCTTTGCTGGATCTGTATCCTGGCTTATGTGTAGTATCCATGGGTATTCCCTAAGGCTCTTTCCTGAGTTGTCTTACCTTCTTCATTTATACTAATTCACTTGGTTGTCTAATCAGCTCCCATGGGTTCAATTATCTTAGAATGGCTATGTTGATGATTCTCAAATCTATTTGTTCAGCCCCCACCTCTCTCTTGACTTCTAGTCTAATATCTCTACCTCTTGGACATCAGAAATTAGAAGCCTCATATTCATCTTAAACTCATGATATCCAAAACTGAACTCATTATTTTTCTGGCCAAACTCTCCCCTCTTTATAACTTCCCTGTTACTGTCAATGTACCACCATCCTCCCAGTCACCCTAGTACATAAACTCTTCATGCTTTCCTCCCCACCCCCTAATATCCAATCAGTTTTCCTAAATACTATCATTCTTACCTGTGTAACACCTCTGGTATATGCTCCCTTTTTTCCTCTGACACAGAGATATCTTCCTGGTACAGGCCTTTATCACCTCCTGCCTGGTCTATTGTACTAGCCTACTAGGTGTCTTGCCTGCTGCAAGTATCTTCATGGCAGTGTATCCTCCACTCACCTGTCAAAGTGATTGTCCTAAAGCACAAACTTGAGTAGATTGACCACCATTCAACAAACTGCAATTTACCTTCCAAGTTCCTCCAGGATCAAGTATGAAGCCCTCTGTTTGGCTTCTAAAGCCTTGCATAGCCTGTCTTCTTCCTTGCTTTTAAGTCTACTCAGTTCTTACTCCCTTCTATCTACTCTGCCAATTAATATCATTAACTTGCTCACTATTTTCCTCTACAAGATATTCTATCTGTTGACTGGGCATTTTCACTGGCCAGTGTATTGAAACTCTCTCCTTCCATATCTCTACCTCCTGACTTCCTTTAAGACTCAGTTAACGTCCAGAAGAAGTTTCAAGAAGTTTTCCTGTCTTCTTTAACCTTAATGCCTCACTTCTGACATGATCTTCAATTTATCATGCATCTATACATGCATATATGTATAAAATGTCATTCATACTTTGTTTTGGAAGAAGACCAGTGACATCTTTAGGTGATGTCTTGACTTATGAGTGCATTGGATTTAAGTGAGGCCGAGTTGCACACAGTTATCAGCTTCACTTTCACTTCCAGAGTCATCAGAGTCATCAAAGTCCAGTGGCAGGACAAAAAGTCAGGACAACTGGCAATGGGCCAGGATGCAACAGATGACTTTTCTGTCTGACCAAGCTCTAAGCACTCTACAGCATCTGCTTCAGCTGCCTTTATGATCATTGGGACAAATAATTCTTATCTGACCATTCCACTGGGGAAGTTCCATATTCTTGGGATATACAACCCCCAACTCCATTTTCTTCTTTTTTTTGAAAATGGGTCAACTTATTTATGGTATCTTTTGCTGTATTTCATGACCTTTCATCTATCTCTGGGTTTGGTTCAGTAGTCACATCTGGCAGGTTTTTCTATACCTGAAAATATAGTTTATCATTGTTCAGAAGTTCATCAGTGTCAGATACCTTGAATACATATGACCAGCTAAGTGATTTTGCTCTCCCTTAACATTTCTTGGGTATTAATTCCTTATTAGTCATTTTTGTTTTGTCCTTTCTGGTTCTGAAATCATTATCCTTGGTAGAGACAAAAGCAGCAAAGAAGAACTTAAACAGCTCTGCATGCTCTCTTGTCATTTATCTCAAGAGACAGTATGGTATAGTAGAGAGACTACAAGACATGACATCAGAAAGAACTGGGTTCACATTTCACCTAAGATGCTTGTTAACTTTGTGTCACTGGACAAAGCAATTAATATTCCTGACCTTCCTTTTTAAATGGGGATAACTGTACATATTTTACAGGATTGTTGTGGGATTTTCAAAGGAGTGGAAAACAGGGTGTCTCAAAAGTCTTATTGCAGTTTTAAGTTTTAATAACTTAAAATTGCACTAAGAATTTTGGGACATCCTATACTTAAAGTCCTTTAGGCATCTTAAAGCATTCATTATCAGCCCATCCATCCTAAGCCCTAGACTTATTCTATCTCTGATCATCCTCTTTTCCCTTACATACCCCTAAGGCACATGTGTCACAAAGTCGAGGAGAAAGTAGTTACTTCTCCTCTAAAATTCCCTTCATTTTACCCCCAGATCAAATCCCTCACTCTCAGTGTGAATCAGACACAGACTGACATCCAAGATATGGTAAGGGGTTGAAACAAATACATAATAATATCTAGAGTCATTTTCCAATAGGCAAATAATCAAAGGAAAAAAATAATCAGTTCTTCAAATAAGATTGCAAACCACAAATGATCATTCTGAAAACATTTTTTGAATCACAAGTAAGAGAAATGCAAATAAAGAATCCTTCAAGAGTTCACCTCACACTCTGCAAAATGGCAAAAATGACCAAAATATAAGAATAGTAAACATCAGTGTTGTTGTGTGAAGAGAGGGAAAGGGGTTCACTGTTGAGTGAAGCTGTGAACTTGTTCAACTATTCTGGATATCACTTTGGAATTATGCAAGAAAAGCTGATAAAATGTTTGACCTAGCAATCTAATTGCTTGGAAAATACCACTGAAGAAACTTAAAAGAAAAAAGGAAGAAGGAAAAGAAGGAAGAAAGAAAGAAAGGAAGGAAGGAAGGAAGGAAGGAAGGAAGGAAGGAAGGAAGAAAAGAAAGAAAAGGAGGGAGAGAGGAAGGAAAGAAGGAAGGAAGGAAGGAACAGAGAAAGAAATGACCAGTATATAACAAAATATTTATCACACCATTCTCTAATAGCAAAGACCTGAAAGCAAAGTGAATGACCATTTATCGAGGAATAGCTTAAAACTATTGTATATGAATGTAATGGAAGCTTATTGCACAGTGGGAAATGACAAATATGGCAATGTTTCTAATGTACTTTTTTCTAATATCCTTCATGCCTATCCATGTGAAACCCCAGCAGTGAGCGGTGGTGATCTGTTTCGACAAGTCTTGGGAAATTTGGTGTTACGTCTTGGATGCATGCCTGCAGATAAGTGAGGAAAAAGTAGGGCTTCACCTTCCTGATTCTAGTTATGATGATGGTATGAAAAGTCCTAAAAGAGCCCAAAGCTCTGGACAAATACCTCAACAAGGCCTGGTGTATAGCCATGATGAGGAGGAGGAGGAAGAGGAAAAGAAAACAGAAAAAAAGAGGAGGAAGGAGGAAGGAAGAACTGGAGGAAGGAAAGAAAGGAGGTAGGAAGAATAATGAAAATTTAAAAATACATACAGAAAAGAGCAGAAGGAAGTTCATAGAGATAGAGACAAGCAGAGCAGTATTAGAGCTATTATGCTACATTATATATATATATAATGTATATATTATGTATATATACACAATGTATATATACACAACATATATACACATATATAAACAAGTTACGACATAGATTCATAGTTTTGTATATGATATTCTTTTTCTTTTATTTGCATATATTTTGGGCCTTCCTGGCTTAGAGTAAATGTCAATGGTAACTTTCTCTTTGAAACAGCAACCCTGAGGGTCTTCCCCTCCCAGTCTGGTATTTTTTTTCTTTTTTTCTAATTAAAGGGGTCATTCCTTGACTCACTTCTTAAAGAGGCCTATTCACTGAATGGGCATTACTTCACTCAAAGTGAGAACCTGAAAAGGCCTTAGCCTAAAAGGGCCAGGGTCTCCCACTGCATCCTAGGCCATTTCCAGTCATCCTGAAAAATATCTGGTCACCAGATCCAGATGACTCTGGAGGAGAAAGTGAGGGTGGTGACCTTGCACAGCCCTCCCGCACTCAAATCAAACTCAACTCCAAGTCATGTCATCATCTCCCTGATGTTATGGTCCTCTTCCAGAACTAAGGACAAACACCACCACGATGATGATGATGGTACCTTAAGTACCATGAGCCCTACTACCTGACTTGCAGGTGAAATCTCCCCTATGTATTATCTCCCTGAGACAAAGTCGGGTTCCCTGAGAGCAGAGATTGTCTTTTCTATTGTATCCTCAGTAGTTAGCAAAATGATTGACTCATAATAAGCAAGTCTTAAACTTTGTTTTCATTCATTGTTTTAATGTCATTTCATTAGTCCATTTCACATACCTTTATTGATGTTGTGATTCCTTACTCCAACAATCTTAGAAATATAGAATAGGTGAAACCAAAACAGTTAGGAAACTAACTCTTTGAACAATTTTTTTCAATTCTATATTTTCCCTTTTGTTATATTTGTTCAGATATAGGATAGGAACATTAAAGTTCCCTACTATTGTGTTAGTGTATGTTTTTGTAATTGTTAATTTTTACTTTATCAATTTGGCTGCTATGTCATTTGGAGCAAATTGAACCAAAACTGACACTGGTTCGTTTTCCATGGTTCCTTTAAACCCAATGCAATTTCCTTATTTATCTCTGTTTATGCTATGAATATTTATTTCTGCTTGGATATCATAATTTCAACCTTTTTTAATTCACCTGAATTTATATTCACTATTTTCTTTATAGTCATATAGTAAATTTTATTCCAGCACCTCACTGTTATTCTATGTATGCCTTTGATTTTTATGTTTTTTTCTTGTAAGTAGGACTTTAATTTTATATCCAGGTTGGATTTGATAAGATGGCTTAGTACTTCCATATTAAAAGTTAGAAGAGTTAATTATGTTATTTCCTCCATTTGTGTTTTTAATATTGTCAACAATGTTTTAATCAGGATTTATTTTTTGTTTTTCTTTCTTCTTCTAAATTAGGACTTTTCCCTACAACCTCCACACCATGGATTGAGAGACCTCCCCTTTCCACTTCCTCTGTTTCAATCCCTCCTTTTGCCATCCCATTTTCTTATAGTTCTTAAGTCTTTGGGATCAGAGAAAATTTTATAGACCATTCTCCATGAATTGCTATGGCATTCAGTGGCGCCTATACCACAGACGATCATTGCAGAGGCCTTTGCTAAGGAGATGTGAGGCTGTTTTCTGAACCAATCAGTCAGCAAGCACTTATTAAGTCCTTTTTTCTTGTTGTTATTCAGTCATATCTGATTTCTCATGACTCTGTTTGGGGTTTTCTTGGCAAAGGTCCTGGAGTGGTTTGTCATTTCCTTCTCCAGCTCATTTTACAGATGAGGAAACTGAGGCAAATAAGGTTAATTGACTTGCCCAGAGTCACATAGCTAGTAAGTGTCTGAGGCTTTGTGCCACTTACTGTGCTAAATACTGGGGATGCAAAGAAAGGTGGGAACTGTACTTGCCTTTTAAGGATCTCACATTCTTAATTGCGGGCAGGCTTCATGTAAATAGGTGTGACCAAGATTCACAAAGAGTAGATAGAAAGTAGCTAGGGGAAGTTTGAGCAAAAACTGAATCAAATCTTTCCTCCTTTAAGAAGTCTCAAGGGATTGTTCATGTCCCTCCAGAGAAGACAGGGTGTCACTGTTTAATATCTTGTTTCAAAGACACCCACACATTGCTGCAAGCAACTCAATTTATCTCAATGGCACTATGAAAACTTAAGTCAGCTACACTGAGATATTACCCTGTGGTTATTGGGACTTACAATATTTCAAAAACTTAATGTAACAATCAAAGACTATCATTATTCTTGCTATTTTGACACTTATTCCTTACCATGGAATAAGTTAAAGTGAATATATATATATATATATATATATATGACATGAAATACAGAAGCAAATACATATTTTTATTTCATTTTAAATTACTATATGTTTATATGTGTGTATACATATGCACACACAACAAACTTGCATACATGGATAGAGAGAGAGAGAGAGAAAGAGACAGAGAGAGAGACACAGAGAGAGACAGAGGGAGAGACAGAGAGACCGAGAGTTTTATATGGATTGGAAAACTGATATTGGAATTGATCAATTGTACACAGAAATCCATTAAACTTGGAGATGAGTGAAATGATTTTTAAAAGGTGGGATCAAAAACAATTGCAAGTTGGATGTGTGAGGTATTCCTACATTTTTCTTAATTGTGAAATTTTTCACACTGAAGCTTTGGTGCTGGACCATTGAGTAGTAGGTGAATTTTTGCTACATGGGGTTAGCCAAGATTCAAAACACTCATGGGTTGGCTCAGCAACTTGGTGAGGCAAAAACAAATTATTTTGGAGTTATTTGATGACTGAATAGTGACCACACACACATTGACATGCACCCACCCACCTACCCATACACACACCCACACCCACGCCCACACATACACACATATCCACACACACACACACCCACACCCACACACCCACACCCACACACACCCACACACCCACACACACCCACACCCACACCCACACACACACACACACACACAGAGGCACCTCCCTCACCTCCACACACACACTTCTTCATGTTTATGTGGGTGCCTGCACTCTCTGAGAGGTCAGATTTCTCTCACTGGATGGCCTGCTCTAATTGTTCCCCAGGTAATATGTCTCTTCTGCCCTGGCTGGGAGGGGCCCCTGGCTTAATTCCTTGTTATTGCTCACTGCCTTACTTCCCTAAGAGGCACGAGCATTGTCATTAACATCTTTAGGGAGATTGATGCACTTTCTGAGATGTTCCAGGAAGCAGCCAAATCATAATGTAATCAGCAAAAAACAAGTCGTAAACTTGGGGAGTGTGACGTGATCTAAAAGTTCAGAAACGAGTTTGGATATTGTCAGGGCAAGTGCTCAGTCACCACGCAGTCTGCTGAGAATGTTAGAGTTAAACTCTGCCAATGCTTCATGAATTGTTCAGAGAATAGGGTGCTGTGCTTGGCTCACATTGGTTTGTTGTAGAGGACTGGCAAAGGGCTGAAGGGTGACGCACCAGGCCCTTCTAGCTTGATAAGTGTCCCTTAAGACTATTAAACTCAATCTTCTCTGGTTCCATATTTTCTAAGCAATTTTCAGCTCTTAATTTGGTTTTCAGGTACTTTTCTATGGGGAAAAGAGTGTGCTGACTGGCCAACATGAATGATCCACTTGACAGTTATACTTTTTATTATAAATTAATAGATTGCACTATGCTTTTTAGACCAGGTTGTGGTGAGTTAGTTTTAGTTTGAATCAATTCACCAGAACCTGTGACCTGAGACCCTGGGTGAAATGATGTGATTGAATGTGACTCTGAACTCCCATGGATAAACCAGCACCTA
>JAQQSU010014354.1:0-11436 GCA_028627135.1 Pseudochirops cupreus | reverse complement strand
TGTTCTGAATATTGTGGCCACTGTAGTGAAAACTGTGTGGCCATTTTCTGTGATAAGATGTAATGTTGTGAATATTATAATGCTTTGAATGTTTGTCTTGATTTGTAATGGAATAAACAGAGTGTTCACTCTATTTTGTAATCTGAACTCTAAAAGCTGTTCACAGTAGCATTCCTTTGGGAATCTGCTGGTGCATGGCATTACAGGGTCTCTCTCTCTCTGTCTCTGTCTCTCTCAGTGTCTGTCTGTCTCTCCTCTCTCCCTCTCTCCTCTCAGTCTCTCTCTCTTCCCCCCCCCCCGTTTCCTCTCTCTCTGTTTCTGTCTCTGTCTCTATCTCTGTCTCTCTCTCTCTGTCTCTGTCTCTGTCTCTCTCACACACACACACTCACACACACACACACACACACACACACACACACACACACATCTGTTAAATGGCTACTATGTGCCAGACACTGTGTTCTAAATGGTGGAGATAGAAACAGAAGTGAACGAGACAGTCCCGGAGGAGCTTGCGCATGTGTGAAGGGCAGTTGATAGGGGTGGCTCAAAGCTTGTGATGAGGGGGTCCATGGAGAGTCAGTGGAGCTTAGAGTGAAGCAGCATGGCTGCAACCCCTCCTGCTCAGGTTAGGGACCCAACAGCCAGAAGAGTGGGCCCCCTCTTCTGGGGGAGAATTGAGCTGGGAGACCCCAGGTGAGTGATTTAACCTTTCTCAGCCTCAGCATTCTCATCTGTATAAATGAGGGAATTGGACTTGATGGCCTCTGAACCCTCTTAGCTCTAATCTATGATCTTATGATACACTAGTCTCCAGGCCTGACTATTGTCCAACAATGTCCCAAGCTAAGCTTTGGTCAGAAAGAACCAGCTTGGTCAGATGACCTGAATATTAATAATAGCTCAAACTTTAAACTCTTTGAGGTTTATACATCTCATTTGATCCTCACATCACTCATGGGAACTTGGTGCTATCATTCACCCCATTTTATAGGTCAGGAAACTGAGGCTCCAAGGATTTGTGACTGACTCGGGGTCACACAGCTAGCAAGGGTCTGAAGAGGGATTTGAACCCAGCTCTTTCTAAGAAGAGGACGGCAGGAGTAGCAGCTCTGTCACTCAGGACACTGACCCTATCCTAATGGGCCCTGTGATTATTGTATCATGGCTAAGGGGAGACAGAGAGAATATGGGAAAAGCAGTTCATGGGATGGATGTCTTGAGAAACCAGAATCCTTGGAGGGAGATCTCAGGGTCTGTGCCAGAGGTGGGTTGCCCAGTGTCACAGCATCAGTAAAGATGTGAATGGGAGCTTACACTGCAGCCATTCCTCCCTAGAGGAGACCTTGGGGGTTCCTATCAATGCTCATACTTATCCAACCTAGCTGAGCTGCCTCCCTTTTTTCAGGCTGAACTGTCCCCACCATTTAATCTCCATACCCTGATCTTTAGAGCTCCATCATCAGATCTCTCCCTCTTCCTCTCCCTCTCTCTCTGTCTCTGTCTCTCTCTCTCTGTCTCTCTCTGTCTCTGTCTCTCTGTCTCTCTGTTTCTCTCTCTCTCTCATACACACACACACACACACACACACACACACACACACACACACACAGAAAAAAACAGGAAACTGTATCTGTTATTTACTTGCTGTGTGCCCTTGAGCAAAACATTTTGCTTCTCTGGTCCTCCGTGCCTCTCTCTAAGAAGTGAGACTCTTCGGATGACGTCTAAAGCCCCTTCCAGCCCTAAATCCTTTTATCCTTCCCCTCACCTGATCTCCTCTAGTCACAGCCTTCCTCTCCTCCTGCCTATGCCAGGACCTCTGACTAACACTTTGATTTCCAGACCTCAACCCAGATTCATAGTCATACTCACTGGGGTCAAAGCCTCAGGGATCAAATATCCCCACCCAAGAAGTGGGTGGTATTCTGTCTCTTCTACAATTTATTGCACCTGAAATGGGTTCACAATCATCTTCAGCAGGGAAATCTAGGGGGAGGGGTCACTCCTGGTAGGGAGAAGGCCATCCTCATAGAAGGAGACTGACTTTTTGTTGGGCAGGACCAGGTGAGGGGCTCCGACCCACTCCCAGGCTTTTATCCAGCTTAACTACTGGTTTAAGAACTTGGTTTGTTGGCTCTCGTGGGTCTCCTTGACAGTACCCTTGGGGCCAAAGAATAATAAGAACACTTTACCTTTATTTTTAAATATTTATTACATTTAAAATTTTTAAATTTTTTAAAAAGTCATTTAAAATTTTTTTTACATTGCTTTCATTTCTGAAAATATTCTTCCCCTCCCCTTTCCCAGTGAGTAATTCCTTATAACAAAGGGAAAAAAGAAAAAAAAAACTTCAGAAAAACCAACCAACACGTCCACCAGATCTGACTGTAAGATAATATTCCATACCCTTAAGGCTCCCCTCTGCAAATGACATATTTCTGTAGCATTTTATACTTTACAAAACGTTTTAATGTCTATGGTTCCACTGGATCTTCTTAACAACACTGTGAGATAGGCAAAAAATTATTAACCCCATTTTATAGATGAAGAAACCGAGGTCTACAGAGAAGTAGTAATTTGTCCAAAGATACACAGTCAGCTAATGGTAGAACCTAGAGTAGTTACTAGGACCTGCAACTTGGAACCTTTCCCAGGGATTGGGACCCATGGCTCAGAAAAAAGAAAAAAACCAATGGGTTGTGAGTCATATTTCTAACCTTCCTTCCATTTCTCCTCATACTCTGACTCAAGATCCTTAGAGAGGAAGCAGATGGGCGATAGTATCTTGAACAGGCATCCTTTGCTTCCTCATTTGCTCACTTGCTAGCTTGCTAGAGGTAAAGGCCAATATTGGCAGTGCCCTTTTCAATATCCTCAAATATTGTTCCAGAGCCAGCAGGTGGTCCCCAAGCACTCACCCTTGATAGACTCTCCTAGGAGATCACACACCAAAACATCAATCTGGTTCCCCCAGCTTCTATAACTGGTGATTGGCTTTCATGTTATCCAGCCCTTTTTGTAGCTCTGGGGCTGCAGATGCATGAAAATCCTGAGTCCTCTAAACTGGGACCCAGAGAGTAGGATCATCACCCTTCTGCAACCTCCCTTCATCCTTGGCCCATTCCTCAGCTCTCTGGCCCTCACCTCCATGGTTCTTGATTCTTGGATTTCCTTAGAGGCCCTCTTCATTCTCAACTATATACATTTACACATCCCTGCTCAAGCATACACATGCCTCAGTTTCCTCATCTGGAAAATGAGCAGTATTGGCATATATGATTGCTAAGCTCCTTTTTAGCTCTAAATATATGAACCTATGGTGTGCATATGCAAATGGAAATTAGTTTTCCAGCTAAGACTTTAGCATTTTGCCCTAAATGATGGAGAAAACATCTTTCACTTTTAAAGTCTTTATCTCTCTATATGTCTCTCTACGAAGAGAGACCAGAACCATGAATATCAGGATGCTTGCAGACCTCCAGATACTCAGTCCTCCTCTAGAATTCTGTGGGGTGAGCCCTTCTAGAAGACAGAGATTTTTCTGTATCTATCTAGATGGAGCAGTGGATAGGACACTGGACCTGAAGTCAGGAAAACCTGAGTTTCAAATATGGCCTCAGACGGTGTGACTGGTCAAGTCACTTAACCTCTATTTGCCTCAGTTCCTCATATGTGAAATGGGAATAATAATAGCACCTACTTCCCAGGGTTGTTATAAGGATCAAATGAAATAATAATAGTAAAGTGCTTAGTGCAGTACTGTTTCATACAGAAGATGCTATATAAATGTTAGGTAGTAGTAGCATAGTAGTAGTAGTAATAGTAGTAGCAGTAGTAGTAGTAGTAATAGTAGTGGTAGTGGTAGCAGCAGCAGTAGTAATAGTAGTAGTAGTAGTAGCAGTAGCAGTAGCAGTAGAAGTAGTAGTAGTAGTGGTAGTGGTAGCAGCAGCAGTAGTAATAGTAGTAGTAGTAGTAGTAGTAGTAGTAATAGTAGCAGTAGTAGCAGCAGCAGCAGTAGTGGTAGTAGTAGTAGTTAGTAATAGTAGCAGCAGCAGCAACAGTAGTAGTAGTAGTAGTAGTAATGGTAGTGGTAGCAGCAGCAGTAGTAATAGTAGTAGTAGTAGTAGTAGTAGTAGTAGTAATAGTAGCAGTAGTAGCAGCAGCAGCATCAGTAGTAGCAGTAGTAGTAGTTAGTAATAGTAGCAGCAGCAGCAACAGTAGTAGTAGTAGTAGTAGTAATGGTAGTGGTAGCAGCAGCAGTAGTAATAGTAGTAGTAGTAGTAGTAGTAGTAATAGTAGCAGTAGTAGCAGCAGCAGCAGTAGTGGTAGTAGTAGTAGTTAGTAATAGTAGCAGCAGCAGCAACAGTAGTAGTAGTAGTAGTAATGGTAGTGGTAGCAGCAGCAGTAGTAATAGTAGTAGTAGTTGGCAATAGTAGCAGCAGCAGCAGCAACAGTAATAGTAGTAGTAGTAGTAGTAGTAGTAGTAGTAGTAGTAGTGGTAGTTGCATTATTTGAATTCCTACTGCATATTTCCCTCAGGGATGACCATATTTCACGTAATTGTAACTTTGGAAAGTGTGAATTTGAATACATGCGAGCACTTCAGGAGATTCTCTATTTGACCTAATGGGGATCTGCTTGTACAAAAAAAGTGTTGGGGGGGAGCTAATGACACGGGGAAGCAGGAGAGACCTCTTCTAGTTCTTGGCATTTGAACAGAGCCTTGAAGGGAGCTTAGAATTCCCAGAAGTAGAAGTGAGGAAGATGATTATTCCAACTGGGAGCAAGGCCAGCCTGGGCAAGGGTACAGAGAGGGGAGACTGAATGTCACAAATAGGAAGTCATCCAGTTTAACCGGATAAAATATAAAATGTGTGAGGGAGAATTAAGTGTAATCAGCCCAGAAGAGGTTGAAGCCAGACTCTAAAATGTTTTAAAGGCCAAACAGAAGTTTACCTTTTGTCTTAGTGGCAACAGAGACAATGAAGCTTCTTAAGCAAGAAGGCAACTTGGTCAGCTTTGTGTGGAGAGGGTGGATCAGAGAAGGAAAAGACTGGATGCAGGGATGCCCAGTATTTAGCTGACTCTTGCAACAATCCATGAGAGAGGTGACAGCCTGAATTGTGTGTATGTGTGTGTGTAACTGGACATAAAGGAACAAATGGAAGAGATTTTGTAGAGGTAGAATCAAGATTTAGTGACTCTTTGGATTTAGAGGGTGAGAATGAAGAATCGAATACAACACCAAATTTTTCAACTTGGGCAACTGGAAGGGATGGTGGTGACCTTGATGAAGAACTAAGGAATTTATAGGAAAGGTATGTTTAGGGAAGAGACTAATGAGTTTTGCTTGGGACATATTGAATTTGAGCCAATGGGACATACAAGTGGAGATGTCCAAAGGCATTTGGAGTTGTAAGAAGGATGTTTAGGAGAAAGAGGAGGATTGGATAGATGGATAGAAGTCATCAACTGAACAACCGATAGTTCAGCCCGTGGAGTTGGATTTGGGGTCACCAACAGAAAGAGAGAAAGAGGACTTCCCAGGAAGAGCCATATGGATGATCATCCACAGAGGAGTGGTTAGAGAGAGGGAGAAGTAGGAGATATGGTATCACAAAAGTCCCTGAGAGAACAGGTGATCTAGGAGATAGGGGTAACCCACAACGTCAGACTCCACAGACAGAGATTCCTGGAACACAGAGGGCTAAGCAAAAAAGCCATTTGATTTAGTGATAATTGTGACCTTGAAAGAGCAATTTCTGTCTAGTGTGGAGGTCAGGAGCCATATTGCAAGGGATTGAAATTAATTCAGAGGATCAATGATGAAGAAGGCCACCTACCTTCTGACAGAGAGATTGTGAAGGGCTTTAAATGACAGAAAAGTTTGGATTTGATCCTGAGGGCACTAAGGAATTACTGGGGCTTCCTCATCGGGGTGCTGAAATGGTCAGCTCTGTACTTCAGGGAAAGCTCTTGAATAGCTGTGTGGTAGTTGCTCAAAGTAGAGAGAAGGGAGATCAGTTACGAGATACCACAACAATCCAGGGAAGAGCTGATGAGATCCTCAAGGAGGGTGGTGGCCCTGTGAGGAGATAGAAGGGGCTGCAGAGGAGTAAGAGGATAATAGATTTATAGCTGGAAAAGGTCATATAAATCAGTTAATCTAAGCTCCTTATTTTACAAATGAGGAACCTGAAGCCCAAAGAGGATAAGGGACCTCTCCAATATCACCCAGGGAGCCCATATAGATGATTGGCAGTTATGGCACCTCCAGCCCCTGATCTATCATAACATCTCCACACAGCTCTGCTCTGACCCCCAAGCCTGGTGCTAAAGGATGCATCCTATAGGAAGGCATGGTTCCTGAGAAGATGCATCTAGTCACAAAACCCAAGTCTGCCTGCCTGATTCCTTGGCCATGCCAGGTCTATGTGGTCTGGTTCCTTCCAGGGCCTGATCCTAATGGGGTGACCAGACAGGAAGGAATATTTTAGTGAGCAACAATTCCAACAGATGTTCCAACATCCTCTGCTTGAAGATGGGGAACTCATGAGGTCCCTAGCCATGCTGATTTCATTCCAGCCTTTTCTGCCTCCTCACTAATTTCTTTCCTGCCCAAGAGAAACCTTCACCCTGATGCCCATTCTCCTGATTGGTGAATCCTCAGCCCAGACTGCCATTTCATGAGGGGGCCCTGCCATATTTCCTTCTATCCTGGCTAGACTTTGGACTTTTCTGCCTCCTCATCAATCTTGTTACTCTCCCCCTTTTCCAGCTCCCCTTTATGTGGCATTTCTTCCCATTAAAGTGTAAGCTCACTGAGAGTAGGGATTGTCATGTTTGCATTTGTATCCTTAGCACTTGGCACAATGTTTGGTATACAGTAAATGCTCTATAAATGACCTATCTCTATGTATTTATGTATATATGTATCTATTTCTATGTATCTATTGTATATCTACTTCTATGTGTGTGTATATATATATATATATATATATACATACATATATATATTTCTCTACATATCTATATATCCATCTCTATGTATCTCTGTAGGTATACGTCTATCTTTTTGTATCTATATATGTAGCTATGTATGTATTATATATCTATTTCTATGTATCTGTGTATCTATCTCTATGTATTTATATCTCTCTTTATGTATATAAGTATATACCTATCTACTTATCTTTACCTATTGAGACATGTCTTGGCATATGACTCCCTGGTCAAAAGTCATCAAGGCCCAGTGGTCAATAGGCCCTGAACAAATAACTTCAGCGAGAGAGGTGGCTATGAGGCATTGGGCAAGTCATTTTTCCTTTCTAAGCCTCAGTTTCCCCATCTATAAAATGGGAACAATGATCCTCGTCCTCTCTCTCTCTCATGGGAATGCCATGGGAACCAAAAGAGATGGTGGCTATGAAATTGCTTGTAAAGGATTCAAGTCTGAATCCTTTACTCTCAGAACTAGAAGGGAGTTTGGAGGCCGTCTAGTCTAACCCCTTACCTGATGGCCTCCCCAACAGGTGGGCCCAGCAGTCACTGGCCAGATGGAGAAGGCTGTATGTGTATGTGTTAGTGTGTGTGTGTGTGTATGTGTGTGTGTGTGTGCGCACACGCGCAGTTCAGGCAGGCCACAACCCTTCTGCTGCTGTACTTATGCTAATGCCGACGCCAACTCTGATGCTAAGGAGAAGGCAGAGCAGAGCCATCTTTGTGCAGTGATTAATTGACCTTAACTTGTTTAAGGATGCGCATTTGCACACAGTTATGAAGTGTTGCAATCCGTCTCTTTGAGCACGGCTTCCTTTAGAAACGTGGCGGTGGCGCCCATGAACGGGGGTTATATTTCCTTAAAAGTTCATCGTAGCTCGGGAAGCTCCACAAATCCAGGCGGTAATGGAAATGTAGCATGAAATTACTTCTGTAAACAGCAGCCATTCATTATGAGAACATTTTTCATCAGAGAGAGAACAGGCAAGTGGGTGGGCTCCTGGCAATGTGGGGGAGGCCAGGGCTTGGTGAGGGCCTGGGCCTCCGTGTGCCTGGGGAGGAGAAGTGACCCAGCTGCTTCCTTCCAGGTGCTATCCCCACCCAGCTGTCTGACCACACACATCCATCTTCTGCCAAGCTGAGGTGTGGCTTCAGCCTGCCCAGTGAGACCATGCCACCATACTGTTGGCTTGGACTTCATTGCCTTTGGAAGGGCCTGTGAGGAGAGGATCTTTGATTTAAGGGGAGAAGAGAAGGCCCCACTATTTAATGTTGATTTGGTGGCATGGCTAACCCCGGAGAGAGATGTAAGCAGCAGCCACAATAACATGACAGCCCACTCATCATATTTACAAACTATATTAAATCCGTCTCTAGCTCTCGCCTGCCTGAGGATTGGCTCGCCCGTAATTGTCATTGTAGCTGGCGCTGGCTTATGGGAGAATTTAACGGCAGTGATATAAGGTGAGTCCCGGGCTTATTATTACTTTATTATTACCGGGTTTATGTTTATTAAAACAATTTGTCA
Source organism: Pseudochirops cupreus (assembly GCA_028627135.1). NCBI lineage: Eukaryota > Metazoa > Chordata > Mammalia > Diprotodontia > Pseudocheiridae > Pseudochirops > Pseudochirops cupreus. The sequence goes on along the minus strand of JAQQSU010014354.1, from coordinate 2,906 downwards.
TGCAGAACAGGAATGGGGGAATGGGAACATTAAATCCCGCCGTATTCAACCTGGAGAAATGAGTTACAATAAAATTAATGGTAGACGGGCATCCACCAACACCCGCAGCCACGTGGTGCCATGCTCTGGGCCTGCCATGGGCTGATTGCTCCTTGTTAGGGCCACACCATTAAACTGCTACATCGAGAGCTCCAGAAAACTCAGCACTCTTGTTGGGACCTATAGGAAGCATGAACTGGCCTTTGAGGGGTAGAGTGGTCTAATGGAAAGTGCCAGACTTGGTCTTCAGAAGCCTGGGTTTGAGATCCAGCAGGTACCAAAAGACAGTAGTTAAGTTTCTACTGTCCTCTCTGCTCCATATTAAACATTCCCACTTCCTTTAACCAGGTTTAAGCCCTGGTTCTGATACTTTCTAGCTGTATCACCCTCTTTCCATTAATTCTAGCAACTTCTTGACATCCATAATCTTTCTTGACCACAGTCCTATCCAGCGCAGATAAGTGTAAATTTTTATGCTTTCCACACTTTTACTCAATTTCTGAGAATTGTTCTCCTGGGACGAGTGTTACAAATCATGCCTAAGGCAAATCTCAGGAATTATAACTTCAGTTGAGGGTCTGTGCAGGGATGGAAAAGAGATGCTGGGACATAAGGGCAAGGGAAGCAGGGCAGGGCTTCAAGAGAGGGACTCCTTCTAGCCTGCCATCTGTTTGCTTTTTTATTTTAGCTAATTATTCTTGCTAGCTAGACATTAAGCTCTGGTGTTTCTAAGTTGGTAAGGTACAGTTGCATATGCTGGTGGTGCTCTCTAAATTCACATCCTCTAAATATAATGCTCTGGGACACAGCCCTGGTCATTGTGTCCTTGTTACAGAGATATGGACAATTTAATCTGTCTGAACCTATTTCCTGAATGGATGGATGAAAGAGGGAAGGAAGGAAGGAAGGAAGGAAGGGAAGGGAAAGGGAGAGAGAGACAGAGGGAGGGAGGGAGAGGGGGAGAGAGAGAGAGAGAGAGAGAGAGAGAAGAGCCCCAATATAAGAGGGTTCCAAACATGTTTAATAAAACCTTTCTTGTCTTTGGCCCAAACTCTAGCAGTCTTTATTAAGCCTGTCAAATTGATTTAATACCAGTTCACCATGATTTTTTGATGGGGAAACAAGAGGGAAGAGCCATAGGAAACCAGTGGCTGCTGCTTCTGACTGGGGGGTGGGATTGAGGAGCAGGGCCAGAGTCCCAGAATTGTGAGTTGAAATGGATCTTCATTTGGGTCATCTTCCCCAAGCTATACCTGGAAAACACTCCCCACTTCAACTTGTCCTACAGGTGGTCTTCCAGCCCCTGTTTGAAGAACACCAAGAAGGGGACTCCCCACCACATCCTAAATAAGCCCATTCTATTTTCAGAAAGCTTTGTTGGGGCAGCTAGGTGGTATAGTGGATACAGAGTTCAAATTCAGCTTCAGACACTTACTAGCTGTGTGACCCTGGGCAAGTCACTTAACCCCAATTGCCTTTAAAAAAAAGAGAGAACTTTGTCAGGAAGTTTTTCTTAACATCGAGCCCAATTTTGCTCATCTTTGAACTTCTACTCAACACTCCTGGTTCTTTCTTATGGAGCCAAATAGAAAAAGCCCAGTCCCTTTTCTACATGACAGGCCTTCATAGTTTTTAAGACAGCTACCATATTCCTTGGTAGATAAAACATCCCCAACTCCTTCACTCAGTCCTCATTGGGTCCTTTACCACTCCAGTTACCATCTTTGGATGGCCTCTGATTGAATGATGTCCTTCCTAATTTCCAGGTCAGGAATATTGCTGATGATGAAGTGTCCTTTGGAGGCAGTGGGAACCTGTGTTCAAATTCTGACTCTACTACTTACTCCTTGTGTGGCATTGACGAAGTCCTTTCACATGCCTGGGGCTCAGTTCCCTTATCTATAAAATGAGAGGGATTGTTAAGGTTCCTGTTAGCTCCAAATCTATGATATCTGATTAATATGGCTAGAAAGTCCATCCAAAATGATCAGGGAAGAGCAGGGGGATATCAACCTTTATCCAGGAATTTAAGGTTAATGAAGTACTATGGGAACATTATTTCAACTGATCCTCCCAACAACTCTGTGTGACAGGCACTGCTGTTATTCTCATTTGAAATAGAAGAAACTACCTTCTCTCTTTTCTCTCAGCCCAGACGGCAGCAGCATGGTTAAGTGCCGTGGTCTTCGTACTGCTGGAAAGCTCCGCAGCCACAGGAGAGACCAAAAGTGGCATGACAAACAATACAAGAAAGCTCATTTGGGCACTGACTTGCAGGCCAACCCATTTAGAGGAGCATCTCATGCAAAAGGGATTGTCTTGGAAAAAGCTGGTGTGGAAGCCAAGCAGCCCAATTCTGCCATCAGGAAGTGTGTGAGAGTTCAACTGATTAAGAAGTAACCAAGATTAAGAGGGAAGTGGGAAATTGGGAAAGAATATTTACAACCAATGTCTCTGATAAAGGCCTCATTTCCAAAATTTATGGGGAATTAAGTCAAATTTACAAGAATACAAGTCATTCCCCAATTGACAGATGGTCAAAGGATATGAACAGGCAATTTTCAGAGGTAGAAATTAAAGATAACTATTAGCATATGAAAAAATGCTCTAAATCACTATTGATTCGAGAAATGCAAATCAAAATATCTTTGAGGTACCACATCTCACCAGTCAGATGGGCTAAGATCACAAAACTGGAAAATGACAAATGCTGGAGAAGATGTGGAAAAATTGGAACACTAATGCATTGTTGATGGAGTTGTGAACTGATACAACCATTCTGGAGAGCAATCTGGAACTATGCCCAAAGGGCTATAAATAATTGCATACCCTTTGACCCAGGAATACCACTTCTGGGGTTGTATCCC
>JAQQSU010014353.1:0-11437 GCA_028627135.1 Pseudochirops cupreus | reverse complement strand
TTTTCAAACCAGGAGCTCAAGAAATTAATGATCTGTTCAATGTGCTTTCAACTGGTAAGTGAGCAATCAATTTTTAGATATGAAAGGACTTTAGTATTTATGGCATGTTATGTGTTAATGAAGGCCTATTGTGAAATGCAATTTTTTCATTAACTTTCCTTATCTGATCTAATATTACCCATTTATAACTTAATTGATTATTATTAACAAATTTATAGATGAAATGCATTTCTTTTTATGTATAGAAACATGCATATAACACACATACATACATACGTACATATATACACATACACAGAGGACTTAGACATAGATTGGACCTTAGCAATCAATTAGTTCAGTGTGTTCATTTTACAGAGGAGGAAACAGAGGCCAAAAGAGCTTATATAAAATGCCTTCAATAATAATTGAGCTGCTAAGTAGGAAAGCCTGGATTTAGATCCCTTATTTGTTTGTGTGTTCCATTATATCATTCATTCTTCCTCTCTAACTCAGACTTTTCCCTAAGACTAGCTAGCTGTCCCTGTCTTACATTCTAAGTAATAACTGAGATTTTACTATAATCATCCTTGAAATTTGGGGACAATACTAACGGCCACAGGAGCTTACAAGAACGCCTCCCTTCTTTACCTCATTTAGGGCTCTAGCATTGTGGAGGTAGATTTAACCAAAAACTACCATTCTGCAAGTCTTTTCTTGCTTATGCAAACAGGGCATACATACCAACTTCCATCCCATTGGCAAGATGGAGGAGTTGTGACAGAGTTTTGAACTCTACATCTACACAACTTCTTTCCTAGACATACTGAGAGGAGAGAAATTACTCAACACTGGTAGCATAGACAGCACCCTTGACACACCGCCTTTGATGCCCATATGCTACTGCTTTGGCCAGGCCCATCACAGTGGGAGTGGGAAAGATGAAATTAGGTTCTTTTATCATGGCAATTATGCCAAAGGATGGGAAAAGAATATTGTGAAGAAATAATACAAAGGCAGGTTGTGTGACTGACTTTTAAATCTAAGAAACATGCATGCATAGTTTGCATAAAATTTGCATGCTTCTGCATAAATTGTGCACCAAGGTGTACTCTGAAGCTTTTGAACTCAATAAAATCATTTTGCTGACTTTAAAGAGGTCTCTTCCTAATTTCATCTCCAACCTCCCCATTCTCTTACTTTAATCCCCCCATTTTCCCAAAAGACCCAAAGGGAAGGGTAGAGACCTGAATATAATTTGGTGCATACTATTTAATTTCAAGAGTCAGCTTACAAAATCAATTTAAAAAATTCATTTTCAATGCAGAGCTGTTATCAGAAAGCTGCAATGTCACCTTATGACCACCAGAGGGTAGACGGTAGATAGACATGGAAAGTTCTAAGGAACTTTTGCAAAGCCATTTGGTCTACTTTTTTATTCTGAAATCTCCCTTTCCGGGGTTCTCCTCTTTGTATTTCTCATGATGGGAACCAGCCTGGACTTTCTGGGAGGTCCGAGGTGAATTGAAGTGAAGTCACTTCGTTCTAGAGGTTCATTATAACAAATAACACAGTCCCGAATCTCCACATGACAAAAAAGGCTCTGTACAACAAAACCCTATTCAGAAACCATCTTTTTCAGGCAATATGAGAGAATCCCATACGATCAAAGACTATGGCTAGCTCCCAAGGATTTATGGCATTCTTAGGTTGTGACTTTTATGTGCAGAGAGAAGGCTTTCAAATCCTCATTTTTCCCATGTAATGAGAGGGAAGGCATATACCCTCAGGTACTATCACAGGATCATAGATTTAGGGCTGAAAGGGACCTCAGAAACCACCTAGTTCAACCTTCTTTGTACACATAAGTTAACTGAGGCTCAGGGAAGATAAAAAACTTCTTCAAGGTCGCAAAGGTAGTAAGCATCAGAAGCAAGATTTGAACTCTGGACCTCTGACTCCAGATTCATGACTTTCTCCACTGTAACAAACTGCCTCATGCTAGATAGGAGTTTTTATCACTCCTCATAGAAATCAGGCACTAACTGTTACAAAGCAGTCACAGACAAGGGATTAAGCTGTTACTGTGTTCTGTTAATATTCCATTTAATTAAAAGCAATTCCAAAAGCAAAAGAATGAATAAAAATCTTGGGATACTAGGATTTTTAATTCCTCCCAGGCTCTCGGTGTATTGATTTTTAATACTAATTGTCAAAGAATCCAATGAGCAACTCTTTTTTACACTAACGAATACCTCCTTAGATACTCAAAAAAATCCATGGAGTCAGGAAATAAACTAAACTCTGTGTGTCAAAAACAATGATCAGCAGTCCTGAAATAGTAAAAAAAAAACTGGTCATATACTCTGCAAAAACTAGCAGGCGGAATGAGAAACCATCAGAAGGAATTAGGCGGGACTTAGGTTATTAAAGCAACACAACAGTCTTATTAAATTTTAAGTCAGCAAATATAAAGAAATCTAATGAATGCAGAGTCATGCTTCTGGAAGTTGAATTCTTGAGTACATCAAGCACATCCAAGATGTGACTGATTCATGATCTGCCTCCATGACATCTTCAGCCATTGATACAACTATTTCATTTTGATCTCCCATATAATTATAGAATGTCAGGTTTAGACCCTACAACAGCTAACCCAACCATTAAATTTTAACAGAAGAGGAAATTGAGGACGATGGAGGGAAAGTGACACTCCCAAGGTCAAACCATTGGCAAATGGTGGAGCCAAGACACAAACCAGAGTCAAAGGACTCTGTTCACTATATTGTTTTCTCTTCCATGCCACAGAGATACAGTGCTGCCTCATTTTACACAAAAAGTTGGGAGCAAATTGAATTTTTGTCAGTTTGATTTCTCAAATAACCTTGGGGAATTCATTATTCAGAGGAAGCCTGTGGAGTGGATTTTTTTTTTTTGCAAAGAAGCCTTTTATAATATGTCAAATTAGTCCTCAATTGTCTTATTTTGTCCAAAATGTTTTGCAGCAATCTCTTCCCCTGGGTTTGCTAGAAGAGGGGCACACTTGTGTCCTAAAAGATTTGTGTTTAAAGAAAACAACCGAAGTCATTATAAGCATGCTGGCTCCAATGTTTAGACTCATTTACAAGTGGACTATGAGCAAATGACTTCCTGGATCACAGCCACCCCAATCAATCTCTAGCTAAAAGCTTTCCCTGGGACAGGGTCAGCCAGGAAAGGTTACCGCTGCAGAGTAATTAACAGGGAAACACCACCTCTCTCCCCCCATCCCCAACCCTTTAAAACAAGATAGAGGCCTGCACATTTGTTAATTAGGATTAAATTGGTTTTATTTTTAACCCTCCCCAAATGAACTTCCTCCAATAAAGGCAGTCAATACCGAGACAGCTTAATGAAGACAGCCTTCAGCGCCAGTCCCGACCTCTGAGAACACAGCTTTTCAAATATCTGTTTCTAGTACCTTGGCTTAATTAGAAGGGAGTGTTGAGGATAAATTGGCCTCACCTCATCTGAACTGCCAGTTTTCCCTGCACAACAGAAATAGAGCTATTAGAGGGGAGTCTGCAGGTACATTCTCTTCCCCTTGTTCTCATTTGTACCCTTTCCACCCACAAAATGCCAAATATCATTTTAAAAAGGGAGACCCTTTAGTTCTCTGTCACCACCACTTTATTCTGGTTTCCAGATCTTTCCATTTGTGCTTCTTTCTGGTTAACAGTTCCCTGCCTCATTCTAGGCAATGCTGGACTATACTTGATTGGGGTCTCTCCTTGTCCTTCTCCTCTCTAAAGGAAGGTAAATTGTGATGGCCAGAAGCTTCCCACTTAACTTGGGGTTTACTGGCTAGATTCCTTCTTTCCTTCCTTCCCTCCCTCCCTCCTTCTCTCTCTCTCCCTCTTGTCTCTGTCTCTTTCTCTTCTTAAACCCAGTTCACTTTGAAGCTCATAGATTGGCTCATAACAGGTCCCTGCCCAAGCTTCACTTAATGGCTGTATTTTGGGCCCTCTTTGGCTTAGAGTCAATGTCAATGGTAACTACTTCTCTTTTGAACAGCAAGCCTGAGGGTCTTCCCCTCCCAGCTTAATTTTTTTTCTTTTTTTCTAATTAAAGGGACATCCCTTGACTCACTTCTTACAGTGGCCTATTTGTTGCACAGCCATTACCTCACTCTGAGTACCTGAAAAGGTGGTAGCCTAAAAGGGCCAGCATCTCCCACTGCATCCTGAGTCACCTCCAGTCATCCTGATGAATATCTGGCCACTGGACCCAGATGACTCTGGAGGAGAAAGTGAGGCTGGTGACCTTGCACAGCCCTCCCTCACTGAAATCAAAGTCAACTGCAAGTCATGTCATCTTTCCTTGATGCCATGGTCTTCTTTAAAAATGAAGGACAAACACAACCTAGACTAACTATACTTGACATTAAATTAAGTTCCCAGCTGCAGGACCCTGGACAAGTACCTGTCCCTGGACTTAGGTTTCCTTCTGTCTATTAAAACAGGTATTTGATCTCTAAAGATCAGGCCATACTGTCTCATCCTCAGTCTGTGAGTGATTAAAGCTCTATTCCTTTTCTCTAAGGGGTTAGCTATATATGGAACAATGCCCTGATGTGGGCTTTGGAAGCGAGGCTTCAGCAGTGAGACAAAATTTCAAAAAGATAGTGGCTGCTATTCTTAACCTAGTGTTTAGGAGAACTGCCATGTACCCCATGAATCATTGAAGTGTTTACTATTCAGACAAAAAAGCCCAGGGACCAAAACCGACTATTGGATTTCTCAATTAACAGGAAATTAAAAAAAAAAGTTCTGGATTCCACTTAGCATTTGGAGCTAGAAATCAACTTAGACAATCTAGTCCAATTCCCTCATTTTAGAAATGAGAAAACTAAGGTGCAGATTGGTAACTTGCCCAAGGTCACATGGGAAATAAAGTAGGATCATAGATTTGGAACTGGAAGAGACTTGTCCAACACTTCATTTTACAGCTGATGAAAATGAGGCCCAGACTAATTAAGTGACTTGTCCAAGGTCACACAAGAAACAAAACAGGATCACAGATTTAGAGCTGGAATTGACTATGGAGGTTAGCTTGCCCAGTACCTTATTTTACAGATGAGGAAACTGAGGCTCAGATTAAGTGACTTGTCTAAGGTCACAGAGTAAAATTTGAATCCAACTCCTATGACTCCAAATTCATATACCATCATGCCTCAGCAGGGACAGTGTTTTCCCCCAGATCCAAATCAAGCGATACAATTCTGGAGAAAAATTATAATAAGGTATTGCTGATTTATTTCAAGTAAACACATTTTTAGGGTTTTCCTTAGTGTCAATACAAATTCAGCCTAATCTCTTATACCTTCAACATATATATGTGTGTGCGTGTGTGTGTGCGTGTGTGCGTGCGCGCGTGTGCGTGTGTGTGTGCGTGCGTGTGTGTGTGTGTGTGTGTATAGATATATATAAAATATAAAATTTATATTTCTCAGCACATTAATTCATTTTTGTGATGATGACTCAGAAGTGCAATACTAACCTTAGTTATCTAAAAAAGAAAAAAAGAGTTCATTATCTTAACTATGCTAGCCCTACCAAGGCAGAAAGAGATTGATCTCTTAGAACATTTTTAGGAAAAGAGTGAAAAAACAGAGTTCACCAAAACATTCTATTAACCCCCAGACCCCAACCCTATGATTCTCTCACTGCTTACTGAAGTTTCACTGTAGTACTTTAATTAACCATGCTTCTGGGAATTAAGTTCCTAATAAAACCAATCTGGGCATGAAAAGAGTGAGCTCTGGGTGTGTAAGAACAAAGCAGTATTTTGTCAGGGTTAGCCTCCTGTGGGTTGGCTAGGACCCTAGGCTCAGCTGAGGACAGGGTCACATCTCTGATGCTCACACAAAACATCTATCAGGAAGTGAAAGGTGTTAACTCTAGTTGCAGGCAGCCTCTTGAAGAAAGCTGGGACCAGAAATACCAGAGTGAACTTTTTCCAGAGATTGTTAAATTACCAGATACATATGCTAATAAAATTCTCCTTTATGAGGAATCTTGGAATGAATGGATGAAAAGCCAACATTTAAGAGAGGATGTCTTTTGACTGTCAACCTATACTTTTCAAGGGAGAAAATCTTTATCAGAGAACATTTTTTCTATTATCTCTTCCCCTCAAAATGAAGGTTTTTGACAACAGTGTCATTGAAACATGCCTTCTAATAGAGAGGTATTATTATAGTTGGTATTTCTGACCATATCAAGGAAATGGTTTCAGCTTTTACCATTGTCTAAAACTGGTAGGTGCACTTTTGTCAAGTTAAAAAAGAATGTGCAGATATAATTTTAACTCATCCCATCGTTTGTGCCCAAACACACACACAATGAATCTATAATTCAAGCATCCACCTCCTAAGCCTGCTTTGAGCCTTTGAAGTCAGGGAAAGGAAGGACTCTGCCTTGTGCTAGGTTTAGTGTAAAAGGATTAGCTAACCATCCACCAACCTCCTCTTCGAGACCAGCACTGCCAGAGAATTCATGTTTAATCTTTCTCTGACCCAATGTTCAGTTCACCTCCCAGCTGCTCCAAGTTGTTAGGTCACCAATGGTCACATATGGGACTGAGGGGATTCCTTTCAGGTATAGGTAGGACTAACTGGATCTCCTAAATTCTGTGACAAAAACAGCAATGGGGACACCTAGCTCTCATTTTCTTTAGCTTAAGCTAAAGTTGCAATTTTAAGCTTCTTCCTCTACAAAGGAAGGGCGGGGCAGTGATCCCATTATTTAAGTCACAAGTATAAAAGAGACAACTTTTCCCAGAGATTGCTAAGTCACCATATACATATGCTAATAAAATTCTCCATACTGAGGAATCTTATTAGAATAAATGGTTGAAAAGGCAAAATTTAAGTATCTACCATGCACTAGGTACTAGGAACATAAACACAAAAAAGACCGTTCTTCCCTTCAAAGATTTTACATTCCAATTGGGAAGACACCACCTATAGCAAAATGGAGGCCAAGGAATGAAGTTCTGGCTTGGAGAGGCACAGGGTTGATGGATAAATGGAGCTGAGAGGCAGTCATGACCTTTATGATGATAGTATTTACTTGACTACTGTCCCTGGAGTAAGAGGTAGAAGGGAGCAGCGACTGAAGTTGGCATGGAGAAGATGTGAAGCATGGTCTGGGCCAGCAAGACTAGTAGCTTAGGTGAATTTGAACTTTCACACTCAGCAATCAGGACAGCCCCAATGCAGAGTCCCAGGGCTGAGTAGATTAGCTTCCCAGAGAGGGAGCCCCAGTAGAAAACTGCCTCTTAGATATTTTGCATTTTAAACTCCACAAATGTAAAAATAACTCATCGTTTTCCCCAAATTCATACCTTTTAACCTATTTTTTTTTTGTCTAGGGCACATGAGATGTCTTCTAGTCCAGTTTGTAACTGAGGTGCCATTTTCAACTATTCGATCTTACCCACTTTCTTCCCTCCCTCGAAATTAAAGGATTGCTAATGGTCCCACTTAGGCAAGCTACAAAGTTTGAAAGACTACTTGTGGGACAAATTTATTTCAGCTGTTGCTTCTTTTCATAGCTTTTCCCCCTTCCCCCAACTTATAAACTTACTACTTCCAGGTCACCAAAAATGAGGTGAGGCAGTATTTGTTGGAATAAAAATGTACAAAAGAACTCTGGGAACACCATCTAGTTTTAAATGTTAGGACATTTATATTTGGGGGCTGAGATGGAGGAAGGCCAAGTAACAAAACTGTACCCAGAGGTCTGTAATTTAAGTTGGTCAAATAATATAAAGATTCTACCCCCAAAATGGAAAATAAAATTGTTTTGTTTATTGTACTTTTAAAATAACTGTAAATAATAACTATACAAACACAAAATATTTACTCTTGTTACTTAAAATACAGAAAAACAGTATAAATATATATATAATTTTAAAAGTATACAGCTAATATCCCGAAATCTGTAGTGATTAAAGGAAGTCAATAAAATAAAAATAATCTTCTTAAATTGAATAAATTTTTAAGCCAAATCTGAAACTTAGGATTTAAGTGAGATAGAAGAATGTCAAACAACCTTTCATAATAATCTACTCAAACAGAATCAATCTCTTGTTATTTCTTGCTCATCTTCTCTAATACCCATTCAATCACCTGTGGAAAAAGAAAAATTAGATTATTCTGGTAATATGTCAATATGAAACAGAAAGAGAAAATCTAATCTTTGAGAAAATCATGTTGAAAAATTACATTCTATTTTACTGTCCACATTTCAAAAGGGCATATTGGACATTTTACAATAAAGAATACTAGATTTACCTTATCTTAGAAATGCAGCAATACTTGCTATTCTAACTGAAGAACCATTGTTATAGGACTTTTACTGCAGAGCATAGTATTGTCCAAGAAAAAAGTAAGTTCCTTTTTTACCTGTCCCCGTGTGTTTCAGAGAGCTCATTTCAAAAGAAGCAAAGCCAGATGGAGAACAGAATATCAATATGGACTGAAAATATTACTTGTACTCTTTAGCCTGGAATTTATACATCTTCAAGCAAACAGCCTCATTAACTGTAGCAACTTCTTAAACGCCATTTTTGAGCAAATGACTTAGGATATAAGTCACAGTCTTCACAATTGCTCTAACAGAATCAAAGGGACATACATCAAAATTCATTCCAAAAGTACTGACTGAATCTCTAGTGCATACATGACATTTGACTAGTGTAAAGACTTCAGGGGATTCCAAGACCAGCTAAACACAGGCTTGCCATAAAAGAGTGCCTTTTCCTAAGTGTGGGGACATGGAGAATTAAATTTTTTAAAGTATGCAGTAAACATCCCTAAATATGTAGTAATTAAAGAAAGTCAATAACCTTCTTAAAGGTACATATCTTTGCGCTAAGCTGGAAAGGGACAGTGGAAGGAATGGGGTTTGAATAGCACCTAGTTATTGATTCCCCAGGCATTCACCAGCATTGTATATCAATCAGGTCTACATTCCTCATTCCCCCATCCCAAGATTGGTCCTGCTTGATCCAGATATGAGCCTGCCAAGAACTCATCAGCCTTCACAGACTTCTGTGCCCCCTTCCACCAGCCCAAATGGACTTGACCTATTTTCACCATCCCAGATTGGCTCTTCTTTACTTAATTTCCCTGTGATGAAGCTGCCTGGCTTTACTCTCTGTCTGCTAACTTTGCCAGGTTTCTGCCGTCTTTCTTATTTCCTTGTACTGAAGCTTGGAACCCTGAACTTTCCTGAAACCATTAAGACAACCAGACGTTCTAAAATGAAAGACCACTTGCTCTGAATAGGTGGTGTACCTGTTTAGCGTTGCTACTGGCTGTTTTCTTCATTTCTTCAAACAGACCTCTTGAAGTTTTCAGATCCTAAACGTAACATGATAGTGTCAAATAATGCTCACATAAGGTTAATCAGGCTATTATATCTTCTCTGTACAGTAATTAATGAAGGGAGTATCAGAAAACAAGAAAAACAGTGTCCAGTCTCATCAACTTATAAATTGGATTACCTGTTACACTTGGGAAGACGACGTTAATCAGTTTCTATTTTAGCACAATTTAGGGGCAGACATTTAAAGTGAGAGGTTATTTTTACTGACCCATTTTAACAAGTATCATGCACTTGGGATTTAAATCCATATCTTTCCTAATTCAGAGTCCCTCAATTATAATGCTGTCTTTTAATTATAGTTTGAATAAAGCAGTCTACAGCAACCATAAAACAATATAAGGCCATCAGACTCTCAGAATTGGTAGGGTTCTCTCAGGGTAATGTTTTGCACAGACTTGTAGTCATCTAAAATTCCCTATGAAGCTTTTCTTACAAACTGCTATTCAGTCACTTCTAACTCACACAGTTGATTTTTTAATCCTAAAATAAAATTCTGCATTTATCTATATTTCATTAAGTCAAATTGTAAGCACATTAACTCCACCGTGTTCCTGGATGGGTGGGCTGATGTACTTCCCCACTGTCCTAACTCACTATCTTACCCCGCCAAATTTTTGCTACTCATCATTCTCCCATATACTTGTTTCTTCCATAAGAATATAAGCTCTTTTAGGGCAAGGACTCTCTTTGCTTTTCTATCTGTATCCTCAGAACTTGGCATACATACTGTCACATAGTAAGCACTTTTATTTTTATTCATTCAATCATTTCATCATTTTGAATTCAGATTCTGACACACAATATATTGGCTATTATGTCTTGTTATTTATTAATCTAAAAACACTATATCCAGTAGAATATATTTTATACCTTGAGCTCAAGGGAAAGATTGAGCTTTCCGAGCTTTCAAAAAGGGTCTATAATTATGTGAACTCTTTGAGAACAGGGATTGTCTTTTGCCTTTCTTTGTATTCCCCGCACTTAGCAAAGGACTTGGCACACAGTAGGCACTTAATAAATGTCACTGACTGCCTAAATAGAAACGACATTAGAAAGAGTATAGGGAGAAATAGAGGAGCTGTGCTGATTTAATTCTTGTTACTCCCAACTCCCACTGTCAAGGTTCTAAAAGCTGGCTATATTAGGGGCTCACTTTGGGAATAGTTGTGTGACTTGGCCAGATGAGACTCTGGGCAGCTGTTGAGCCCCCTGGCTTTGAAAACCCAGATGTTGGTGCTTCCCTCTCTGGTGAATACCTAGGTATGGATGTAATGGTCAGACGGCTGGAAGCCCGTCTGTTGATCTATTTCTTTGACTGCTTGTAACTTGTTTGTATTCTCTGAAGTTCAGGGTGTTGACTTTTTCCCCTGAACTAGACAAATGATATATGATTGATTGATTGAAGCAAAACTGTTAGCCCCACCCCCCCCCAAAAAAAGTTGGCTATATTTTTGCTGTTTCTTTTAAATATTATTTAAGCCACACATGAACCTAAGAATGAGAACTACAACTCTGATCATAGAAGAAAAGACATTTTACCTTTAGATAGAATTTAGATATCTCAAAAAGACGCTGGCTGCAGGCTGAAAAACAGTCATGGTCCTCAGAAATGCTGTGTTTCTTTAGAGTTTTAGTAACTACTTCTTTCAGCATCTTGAAGAGAATATAATGCATGACTAAATTTCTGAAAAAATGTATAAGCAAAACTTTTCCAGGTGGATATTTTATACTATTATTGCTGTTCAGTCATTTCAGTCATGTCCAATTCTTTGTTACCCCACTGGGGGTTTTCTTAGAAAAGATACTGAATGATTGTGGAACTGAATCTTGTAAATTAAAAGTAAATAAAAAAATTAAAAAAAAAAAAAGAAAAGATACTGAAGTAGTCTACCATTTCCTTCTCCAATTCATTTTGCACATGAGGAACTGAGGCAAACAGGGTTAAGTGACTTGCCCAGAGTCACAGAGCTATTAAGTGTCTGACAGAGAACCTGAACTTTGGAAGATCTGACCCCAGGCCTGGT
>JAQQSU010014352.1:0-11437 GCA_028627135.1 Pseudochirops cupreus | reverse complement strand
AGTTTTCTGGTATTTAAATGAATGCACTATCTATATTTCTTATGTAGAGAGCCTGTTCCATTTTTTGATTAATAACTATATCAGCATATTTATAGTTACTGTAGGCATTGTGAATACTGCATTGCTGATACAGTTCTCCAGTGTGCATTTTCTATATAAGTTGAACATGAAATAGCTGTCCAGTTTCATGTTGTTTCTTGGCTGGCAAGTCATTGAATCTCAGGTGTAACAAAAACAGGAATGTAAAAATTCACTTTCTTCTTGGCATTTTTTATACTTTAGCCAAAATGCTTGATAACCCACACAACCATTTCTCAGGCGACAACTCTTTTCTTAATTTGAGAATGCTACTATTAATGGTACATAGACTGGAAGGATCAATGCCAACCCAAAGTAAAAGGATTCCTGAGGGAAGCAGAGTAATATATGAAGACCATTGTATCTAAACAGCAACAAAATGATTGTGATATATCACCTTACTTGCAGCCCTAAAGTTCTGGGATTCCCAGCTGGGTTGATAGAATTTAGCTTCTGGAACACCTGCCCCTGTAACTTCGTTAGCAATTTTGAAACTCTATTATCTCTGTGGCTGGGAGGTTGACCTGGAAGGGAGCTGAAGTCACTACATTTACACTAATCCCTCAGTGCAGGCTGCGGTAATAGGATTTCCCTCACAAGAAGCTCAGAGATAAGGGAGGTGGAAAGTGTTTATATTATTTCTAATGTTTCTTAGGGATTAAAGTCTTTCAGAAATGAGATGAATTAGTTCTTGTGTTAGGAAAGGGGATCTTAAAGAGCAAAGATTCTAAAATATACCAAAGGAGGTGGGGTTGTGTTAAACTCTATCTTGCTCTTCTACCGAGTATTCCTTCAGCCTTTTTGTATTTAGCTTGTGTTTTGTTTTCTTGTACTTTGTTATGTTGTACAGGATTTTTTTTTTCATTTTCCTAAGTATATGCCCTGCCTTTGATGTACCTCAGGGGTATGTAGTGGAGCCAGCTTGAACCAGCTTATAAGAACTGATTGTTAAATTTTCAGAATGAGCATTGATGTCTTAGAAATAGGCAAACACTATAAATCAGGATTTATTGTTTAATTGATAGTCTAGACTTAAAGTGATGGAGAAAATGTTAATAATGCAGATTAAACTTAAAAGAATGCTGTGAGTACATTTCACCTCCTTCTCTCCAGAGAGACAATTGTTAAAAATTTACCAGCATACCCCTGGGAATGGACCCTTTGATGTCAGTGACTGGACCATGCCTCTTCTATGCTTTCTAATCCCTTGAGTCACAAATTTGAAAGTATTAAATGTAGTTGATAAATAACGTCTCTAGTATTGGGACTATACAATGACAATTTGGAATGTCATTCAAAATTAAGAGGAAAACATAAAAAATTCATACCAATTTTGTATAGAATTTCACCTTAATCTTAATTGCAAATATCTCCATTTAAAGCATAATGCTTTGCCGTTTACAAAGCTTGTTCACAAATGCCATCCTATTTATACCTCACTACTTTACTTTGAGGTAGCCAAACAAATATTATTATTACCTCCATTTTATAGATAATAAATCTTGGAGAACTTAAGTGAATTTCCCCAGGCCATCAACAGGTCAATATTTTTTCCAGGATTGGAATTTGCTTCTTTAGACCCCAAATTGATTTTTGAAACAATCAAAAAAGGTATGAAACAATATTTAATCAAATACTGTTTTGGTTTTTGAAACAAGCAAAAAATATGTGCAAAAACACAGGCAAACTTAAGTTTCTGGTTTTAGACAAATCATGTATTCTCTGGGTCTCAGTTTCCCCATCTATGACATTAGGAGCTTGGACCAATGATCTCTAAGAATCTGTCCAACTCTGATACTACTCTTCAATAATGTGTTGTATCAATACAAACTGATCATTTGACACAGAAATTTCACCTGGATGAATGGATGATTTGGCTTGTTCAGAAAATACTTTGACCTTACTTCCAAAGATAAATTATAGTAAATATTGGATATCTTGATTATGAAAAACTTTATTTTTAAGCTTTAACTGGCAATATTTCCTGAAATACAACATGTACTTAAACTCTAAATTTTTTCCATCAAATATTTTTGAAAAAGGTGTGTTTTTATTCAACTTATGATGTGATCTCAATTTCAGAATTAAAAAAAACTAGTCAAGAGATAGTACAACATGATATTGAAAGAATAAATTAAAAATAATTGTTAAATATTTACTTCATGCAAATTACTGTGTTAAGTGCTGGAGACATGAATAGAAAAGTAAAGTGACTCCTTGCTCTCAAGGAGCCCATACTCTAATAGGGAGGTTTCAGTTGCAAGTCAGATGAAAAGGTTCCATGGTTATGGTGTTGTGCATAATATTAACAGTAATCATAATGGCTAATATTTATACAGCACTTTAAAGTTTCAATCAATTAATAAATCAATCAACATTTATTAGATGCTTACTATGTTCCAAGCATTGAGCTAAGCATTGGGGAAACAAAAAGAGGCAAAAGACATTTCCTGCCTCAAAGGAGTTTACAGCCCAACAGGGGAGACGATATAAATAAATAGATATAAAACAGTCTCTCTCTCTCTCTCTCTCTCTCTCTGTATCTCTCTCTCTCTCTCTGTCTCTTTCTCTGTCTGTCTGTCTCTCTCTCTGTCTGTCTGTCTCTCTGTCTGTCTCTCTCTCTCTGTCTCTCTGTCTCTCTCTCAGTCTCTCTCTCTCTGTCTTTCTCTCTCTCTGTCTCTGTCTCTTTCTCTCTGTCTCTGTCTCTCTCTCTTTCTCTCTCTCTGTCTCTCAAATAAATAGGAAATAATTAGCAGAGAGAATGCACTAGAACTGAGAGGGACTGGGAAAGGTTTCATATAAAAGAAAATACTTTACAAATATTCTCTCTTTTGATGCTTATAAAAACCCTGTGAGGTAAGTGCTATTATTCTCATATTACAGATGAGAAAACTGGGAATATGAAAAGCTCAATAATTTGCCCACTGTTGCACAACTAGTAAGTATTTGAGGAAGGAATTGAACTTGTATGTCTTTGATATTATCCACTGAGACACTATAGACAGAGCATCAAGGGTACTCCGACATTTACTAGATTTGTTATCATGGGAAAGTCACAATCTCTGTGAGTCTCATTTTCCTTATCTCTAAAGTGGAAAGATAATACCACCTACTCTACAGAATTGTTATGAAGATCGTGTGAGAGAATGAACAGAAAGTTCCCTGAAAACTATGAAGCATCACATAAATGCCAGTGATTATGGTGATGAAAATAATAATGATAGTAATTTATTATCATTATTGTTGTTGTTTTACCCTTACCACAGCATTGCAAAATAACAATAAAAGACAGAAGTAAGATGCAAGTCTGCATGAAAGAAACTGCATATAGATTTATGCCAACAACACAACTGGATACAGTTACCAAATTGCTCCATTGGAGTAATACACAGTCCAATGATGTATTGATGAATGGAGACATATTTGCAAGCTGATATTTGTCAACGTCACTGAGTATATTAGATTATTATGAAATACTCTCATTCTCTGCAGTCTGTTGACTTTTGTTCATGTTTCAGCTGCTAACAACACATATACCTTCTTAGTCTATCAGTGGTTTAAAAACTAGATATTTTCATCTCCTGGGAACATAACTTCTAGTGAAGTGTAGGGATAGGTCCTTAAAGTGATAGAATAGACTTAATTTGGTATACATACTTTGACCACACTCATTTCTGAGTCCCTTGCAATTTGCTTTCTATGTCTACTACTATGCTGAATCCAGTGACTTTTTTTTCAGATCTCATACTTCTGGATCATTCTGTAGCATTTTATATTATTAATGACCCCGTTTCTTGATTTTCTTTTCTGCCATAATGTCCACAACAGTTTACTCATGGTTCTCCTCTCTCTCTTACTACTCTTTTCTGTTTCTCTTGCTTTTGGGGGTGGGGTTTAGGTTTAGGGGACCAACACCCTGGGTCCTGCCAAATTAATTAGACACAAGTCTTCTATCAGCCAAAGAAAAGCAAAGTTTATTAAAGATTCACCATAATAGGTAGACTCTTAAGGAGCCTTGGTATCTGTGAGGCTTGTACTGGACAAGTGGGCCAGAATCATCTGACATAGAATGAGTCTGAGCTAGATCATTCTCCTGCATCATCACAGAGGCAAGATGGATCTTATACACAGAAAGATTGTGGGAGGAATCTAGGGTTGGTCTAGAGGAGGAGTTTGGAGAGGGTCTTCAGGAGGAGTCAAATGAGGTCAGACTCCAATGATGAGAGATTAAAGGTGGGAACTAGCTGAAGGTGACCTAGAGATGAGACTATATTTTGGGAGGATCAGGGATGGGAAGTAGCTGGACAAAGGAGGGCTAGGTTAGTAAGGGAGGCTTGGGCTGAGCCACAATAAAAGGCTTATGGCCTCAGGCAAATGCCTCAACAAATGGGCAGATTCAGAGTTCAAGGGGGTTCCCAAAGCCTGAACCTCAGCACTTTTCATTACAGTCTGGGCCTTTCTTCATTAAGGCTGTATCATTGGCCTCTCTTTCTTCTGTTTCTTAGAATTTCCTTGGAAATCAATCACTTCTTTTGCTTCATTTATTACCTCAATCTTGCTGATTTTCAGATCAATGAATCAGGGATCTGACCCTGCTGACTACAAATGTCCACCCTTAAAAAACTCCCACTTTCTTCCTCCCATTAGTTATCTCTCCTTTATGACAACTCCTTGAGAAGGCTATTTGACTTCTTTTTCTCTCACTCTTTTCTAAATACTCAACGATCTGGCTTCAGTTCTTATCCTTCAACTGAAATGACCCTCTGCAAAGTCACAATTTAATCACTTCATTGTCAATCTAATGGCTTTTTCTTTGTCTTGAATCACATAACCTCTCAGCAGCCTCGGACACTCACCTATTTCTGTATGCTCTCTCCTGGGGTTTTTTTTGTTTTTTTTTTGCTTTTTTATCCCAATCTTAGTCTGTCTCCTTTGCTGAATCTTCTCTCTTGTCACACCCATTAACCTTTGCAGTGTGTCCTGGGCCCCCACCTATTTCTATTCTATAAGATCTCTCTTTAAAACTTATCAGAACCAATGGATTCAATCATCATCTTGTAAATACATAGTTAATTATATATTGATCTCCCCCATTAGAATTTAAGCTCTTGAAGGCAGATTTTGTTTTGCCTTTTTAAATCCCTAGTTAGTGCTTTTTAAAATTTTAAGTTAATTTATTTTTAGTTTTCAAATTCACTTCCATAAGTTTTAAATTTTCTTTCTCTCCTTCCCCTCCCCCCTATATAGGCTCTACATATACATTCCTATTAAACATTTTCACATTAATCACGTTGTATGGAAGAATTGTAATGAATGGGAAGAACCTTGAGAAAGAAAACAAAAAAACAAAAAAAAGAAAATAATCAGCTTTACTCTGCATTTAGAGTCTATCGTTCTTTCTTTGTATGTGAATGGCATTTTCTGTCATGAGTTCTTTGGAACTGTTTTAGATTCTTGCATTGCTGAGAAAGCCTAAGTCTATCAAAGTGATTGCACACTGTGGTTGTTGTTGTGTATGATGTTTTCTTGGTTCTGCTCACTTCACTCAGCATCAGTTCATGTAAGTCTTTCTAGGTTTTCCTGAAGTCTGCTTGTTGATCATTTCTTATAGCACAGTAGTATTCACCTAGATTCATGTATTACAACTTTTTCAGCCATTCCCCAATTGATGGGCATCTCCTCAATTTCCAGTTCTTGACCACTACAAAAAGGGCTGCCATAAATATTTTTGTATATGTGAGTCCTTTTCCCATTTTTATGATCTCTTTGGGATATAGCCCTAGAAGTGTTATTGCTAGATCAAAGCTTACTTAGTGCTCATCATAGTGCCTGGCTGATTTTCCAGGTCCTGTGAACACTCTCTTCATAACATTTCTCACATCCATGCTGTTTTCACCACTCAAGTGGACACCCCTCTGGTTCAGTCCCTCTTTATATCTATTTAGATTATTCCCTGACTGTCCCATAGTAATAGCTCTGCTGGAATATTTCAAATTCAACATCTAAAATTAAATTCATCACCTTCCTCTCACATATTCCTCTTTATTAGCTGTTTCTATTGATCATCTATCTTGATTCAGGACACCGCTGTCCTCCCAGTCATCCAGACCAAAAAATTTAAGAGCCAATTTTGATTTTTCCTTTCCTTAACTTCCCCACATGTCTGCTAATTTGCCATGTCTATATTTTTAAATGAATACATTCTCTCCCTTATTTATCCACTCCTTACCACCCTCATTGTTTTGCCCTGTTTCAGGTCTATATTACCTCTTGCTTGGGCAATTGTAATATCTTTCAACTGGTCTCTCTGCCTGTCTGTTTTCTCCTGTATGCAATGCATCACTCATACCTGAGTAAGTTTACTAACACATAATTCTGACCATTACATTTTTCTACTTAAAAAAAAAATCCTTGACTCTCTACCATATCTTAAAGGTAAACAGCTTAATCTGCCATTCAAGGCTCCCTATATTCCGATGCCCTTCTTTTCTCACATTAATCCTCTTCAGATACTCCTTTCAAGTCAAACTCACCATTCTTCCATTCCTGTGGATTTTTTTTGTTTCTTTGCTCACACCATCCATAAAACCTGTAATTGACCAGTATTCTCCATCTTTGTCTATTGAAATCCTTTCTTTTCCTTTTTTCTATTCCTGCCTTCTCTTTTTTCTTTTATAATTAAATGTTATTTTTTAAGAGACAAAAATCTATTTTCTTTCCTTTTCACCCCCTCCATTGGGAAAAAAAATATTAATCAGACACTTTGCAAACCTTAAAGTGCTATATAAATACTAGCTTGGGACAGCTAGGTGGTACAACTGTTGGAGCACAGGCTTGGAGTCAGTAAGATCTGAGTTCAAATCTAGCCTCATACACTCAGCTGTGTGACCCTGGGCAATTCACTTGACCCCTATTTGCTTCAATTCCTCATCTGTAAAATGGAGACACACTTGAGAAGGAAATGACAAACCACCCTAGTATTTTTTGCCAAGAAAACCAAAGTCCATTGGGTCACAGAAAGTCAGATACAATTGAACAACAACAAAAATAAAATGCCACCTACCATCAATATTATTCTTACATTATTATTGTTTCTACAATTTGACTTCCAAGTAGAAAGCAGCATGGTGCACTGGATTAGGAATCAAGAGACCTGGGTCATCTTAGTCTTAGTCCTGATTTATGACATTGTATGACCTTGGGAAGACATGCACTCTCTGTAGTTCAGCTTTCTTTTTTATAAATGATCACTTGGGCTAGATTTCCTTTAAGTTTAAAATCCTTAGACAACTATAAAGGATAAAGAGTGTATTATATGTTTTTTTTAAATGAAGAAAATCAATTATATTAAGGCACAGTTATCAATTTTTAAAACACAAATTCACTGACCTTAAGGGTTTTTTTGTTTTTTCTTCCTTCCTCTCCCTACTGCCCTAGCTAATTATTAGTGCAATGTGTGTCCAGTGCCTTGCAGAACTCACTGTCCAGTGACAGAAACAAGTATGAGCACAGGATATTGTGGAAGAGTTTGTTACTGAGCTGTGCTGAATGGGTGGAGAACTTCACATTGAGACAGGCAGCTTGAAGACCATTTGTTGACTTACTCTAAGCAAATCCCACATGTAACTAGAAACTTCATTGGCAAGATATAGTAGACAGTTGTCAGAAGCTACTTCCTTTGGCAGCGTATTGTTCTGTAGCATACATTAAATCATGCCAACAGAGTGAGAGCAACATTTGTTAGGTTTACAGATGAGAGCCTAATATTAATGAAATAGGAGGACTTGTTCTAAAATATACAAAGAGCTGAAGTTACGCATTTTGATAAATATGAGGCTTGAACCAAGTATCAGTTTACTTCTAGCAAAAGTTTGATTCTATTTTGTAAAGTGCATTATTTTATGTGCTCCTTACAACAGCCCTGTGAAGTAGGTGCTATTATAATTCCCATTTTATGTATGAGAAAACTGAAACTGAGAGAAAGAGATCACCTCTCCCACTCCCCTCCTTTAATCCCCTCCAGCACTCCCCTCCCCCACTCCCAAATTACATAACTAGTTAGTGTTTTAGGATTTTTTTTCCAATGGAGGGAAGAGATAATAATGAGAGAAATTAAACTTTTTCCCCTCTCCTTTATTTTTCTAACATTTAATGAACAAGATAAACACTGAGTTTTACATTTCCTAATTTCACAAGTGTCTACTAAACTCTGTCTCTGACTCATTGGGGAAGAGAGCTGACCCTGAGTTCCTGGACCTGTTCCAACAGAGCTTAAGTTCAAGCATGACCTACCAAGCTGGGGGGGTGGGGGGGGGAGGTTGGATTCCAGCTAGAGTGTATAGAATACTAGAGTTAGCATTAGGAAGACATGGTTTCAAATCTCTTTTCTGCTATTTCCTGGCAATCTGACCATGAAGAAGTCAAAGGATCTTAGAGGAGCCTTCCAATGCCATCTTTTCTAACTTCTTCTTTTTGTCAATAATGAAAAAGAACACGAGCATTTAATGGATCTGTTCAAGGTCCTACAGGTAGTAAGTTGCAAACCAGGATTTAAGCAATTTCACTTAATCTATAGGAACCTCTTATTTCATCTGTAAAGTGTGAACGATAATACTTGTAGTAATAACATCATAGCATTGTTGAAAGGTGCAAATGACATAATGCTTGTAAAAAGTTTTACAAACTGAGGTGCTATATAAAGGTTGATAATATCAATCATTATTTTTTATTTTATTCTTCTGATCTTAGTTTCATTAATTTTAGTGTTGTTGTTTGTTAATAGTTCTGTTGCCTCTGACAAAAAAATGCAAAAGTACCTTTAAATAAATCTTTGAAGGCAAAGTAAACTGGAGTGGGAAAATCTTAGGGAGAGACATCAGACTTTGGGACATAATATCTCTTGAGGATTTGTGGATTGCGGAGGGAGAAGTAATTCCAGGAAAATACCTCCTTTCTGAGGAAGGATTCAGAGAAATTGGTTCATTGTTCTCCTTTCCCAGAATGGTTTCTGACCTGGAGACATGGTGGTTCAGTGGAGCCTGGTGTTAGAAAGACCTGAATTCAAATGCAGTTTCAGGCACTTACTAGCTGTGTGACACCGGGCAAATGATTTAACCTCTATTTGCTTCAGTTTATTGTTGTTCAGTCTTTTCGGTTGTGTCTGACTCTTTGTGACTCCATCTGGAGTTCCTTGGGCAGAGATACTGGAGTGGTTTACTATTTCCTTCTCCAGATCATTTTACAGATAAGGAAACAGAGGTAAACAGAATTAAGTGACTTGCCCAGGATCACACAGCTAGTACATGTTTGAGGCCAGATTTGGACTCAGGAAAATGAGTCTTCCTGATTCTAAGCCACCTAGCTGCCTTTTGCTTCAATTTATTTAACTGTAAAATAGGAAGAAAAAAAAAAACACTCAGCACTTACCTTACTGAGCTGCGATGATCAAAGGAGGTAATATTTGAAAAGGGCTTAGAACAGTGCTTGGCACATAGTATCTATATAAATGCTTATTCCCTTCATATCCCCTGTTAGAAAAGCACTGGTTAGGGGAGGAGGAGGGCAAATCTAGGTTCAACAGCTCATCTAGAGTATGGCAGGTCAGGATAGGGAAGGAAAACACATGCATTGTCCTAGTTTCCTCTTTTAACTAAATATTCTTTATACCTAGATGCTAAGCTCACTTGTTCCTACCTACTGGAGTCCAAGTAACTCTGATTTAACTATGGCCCTAATCTGCATACAGATCCATTGACAGAGCAAAAATCTCTCAACTGAAAATCAGTTTATCTAAGTTGAGAGAGAATCAATACTAGAAGTGCTGGTTGGAACCAACTAGAAGGTTGGGCACTAGCTGATGGATACTTTTGGGTACAGAAATACACAAAATTCTGATTATTTAGTCACAGAGATGTTGTGATCTTCATTGATTCAGGGATTACATACACCAAAGAAAGCACAGATTATTCGAATTATTCAAGTAAAATTTCACAAACAGTGATTTAGCTTATCACCCAGTTTGTATTGTTTTGCCAACCGAGTGGAAAAATTTTTTAAAATTTAAAATATTTTTTTCCGTTAATATGTTTCTCATGGGACAGACTGACCTGAGCAGACCTCAGAGAATGGAATCACTGGCAGCTGTGGTGGTTTCCAGACTTCTCAACTCATAAATGCCAGAGAGAAAGTAAAAGGTCAGTGGGGAAACTCTCTTGACTCTAGGTGAGAAAAGAGCTCGGTTTCCCGCACCCACCCACTCTGCACTGGTATAGCAGATCTTGTTAAGGTTGTGGAGAGGCAGTCCTTATCACTGTTATGAGGCAGGTTCCTAGAAGAAGCTCTGACAACAGCTGCACAAAACCCCAGAAATTTGGGACGTAGCACTCTCCACTCTGAAAGCAGAGTCTTACTGTGACAAAGAACTCACAAGTTAAGTCATTGGATTGGAACAAATGGAAGTTAATGACTTTATGAAAAATCAAGACATAAAATAGATCCAAAAGAATGAAAAAAAAATAGAAGGCAATGTGAAATATCTTATTGGAAAAACTACTGACCTGGAAAACAGATCCAGGAGAGATAATGTAAAGGATATTGGACTACCTTAAAGCCATGATCAAAAAAATAACCTAGGAATCATCAAGGAAATTCTCAAGGAAAATTTCCCTGATGTTCTAGAACCAGAGGGCAAAATAGAAATTGAAAGAATTAACCAATCGCCTCTTGAAAAAGATCCCACAAGTAAAACTCCTAGGAATATTAAAGCTAAATCCCAGAGTTCCTATGTCAAGGAGAAAATATTACAAGTAGTCAGGAAGAAACAATTTGAGTATTGTGGAAAAACAGCTTCTACACTAGGGGATGAAAGGGCTTGGAATATGATATTCTGGAGGTCAAAGGAGCTAGGATTAAAACCAAGAATCACCTACCCAGAAAAACTGAGTTTAATACTTCCGGGGAAAATATGGATATTCAGTGAAATAGAGGACTTTCAAGGATTCTTGATGAAAAGACCAGAGAGGAATAGATGACTTTAAATTCAAGAAGCAAAAAAAAACATGAAAAGTATTGAATATTACTGCAAGGAAATGTGAAAAAGTTATAGCTCTCAGAGAGCATAATTCCGTGACTCTTAAAATCTTGCAACAGTTGTTGGTGTGAGGAAATTAAGCATTTTAAGGTTCAGTCAAACCCACAATGAAATAAGATCAGTCCCTCAAGCACTGTTATGGGAATCTGAAGATCTTCCCTGCCCCTAGGCCCTTTGCTAAAGTGGCTACGTGACTCTGAGGACCCTTGGATATTTGAAAGTATACTCTGTTCCCTAATAGGCTGAATGTGATCACGTGGAGCCTGTGGC
>JAQQSU010014351.1:0-11437 GCA_028627135.1 Pseudochirops cupreus | reverse complement strand
GAGGGTTGATGGAAGTACACACTTCTGTAAAGGGACAGAGACAGGGTAGAGAATAGAACAAGGGTGGGAGGATAGGAAGGAGGAACATATAATCAGTCTCTCACAATATGCCCACTGTGGAGATGTTCTGAGTAATTACATATGTACAGCCCATATGTAATTGCTTGTCCTTCCAGTAGGGGTGGATGACAAGGGAGGAAGGGAAAGAATCCAGAATTTAAAGTTCTATAATCAAATGTTAAAAATATATATGTATATACATATATATTTTTTATTATTATTAGTAGTAGTATTTTTAACTACATCCAACTGGGAATTAAGATACACAGGCACTGTGGTAGGAAGATCCATCCTGCCCTACAGGAAAAGTCAGAGGGGTGAGGAGGAGGACACAGGAGAGAGCAGATTGGGGGAGGGGTTATACGGTGGGATGGCTGTCTGGAGGTGGTGGGTAGGGGAAAGATGGGGAGAAAATTTGTAACTCAAAATCTCATGGAAATGAATGATGTAAACAAGAAAATAAATTAATTTATTAAAAGACAAAAAAAAATGTTTTTTGAAGTTAAAGTGTAAAAATGTATTACAAACCTCCCTGTATTCTTAAAGGGTTCATGAACATACTTTTATCTTGTCTAATGATTCAGGGTCATAATTATGAATATTACTGTATGAATGTTACTATATTACCATACTGTGCTGCATTTCAGTAACAAATCTGAGTTTGGTCCTCTGCAAAACAGTACTCAACTACTATGTTTTTTTTGAGTTGACTGGATTTTAAGCAATCCTTTCTCTTTCCTCCTAATTGTTATCAAACTTTTGCTTTTGGCTTTCATTAAGCCTCCCCCCACACACACTTTTTAAAAAATAAGGATTCACTGACTTGTGCGTATGTGTCCCTGTTTTTAGATGTCGGTCTCTCTCCAATCTTTTAATTTGTTGCTTCTTATGTGCTGTGGGCATGAAAACCTGATAAACAAGTTTTTAGAATTATGGGAGAAATAGAATAACTAAATTCTGAATGAGGTCCTAAGAGGTTTTTTCTATGAGTGACATGCATGAATTTGACTGTGGACTTTGTGAAATCAATTTTCTTGCTCTGAGACCTTTATGCTCATTTCCTGATACTGAGCTAAATTTCATATAACTGAAGTTGCCAAATAGTTGAATTCTAGATAGTTAAAATGTTACTGTATTATGACTGTGAGGAGTAAAGGTTTACATTTCCAGATTTCAGTACGAAAAAACAGATGGGGGTGGAGTGCAATAGAATGTATTCCTTTTTATAGGGAGTTCCAAAAGAAGTTATTACTTCATTAAAACCTTGCTGAGTAGATGTGTTGGATGAGGCTGAATGATATAAACTGCAGAAGAGAGGAGGCACCAATTATTTTATAATACTTAGAGGCATGATAGTACATTCATGTTAGATTTTTAGGAGGTTAAGAAAGCTGGTGGTAACAGAGAACTCCAGTGTCTTTGCCAAGAAAACCTCAAATGGGGCCATGAAGCGTTGGACACAACTGAAATAATACAACAACAAACTGTAGTTGCCTCACATATGTCTTTGTATACTTATGAGGGAAAAGGAAGACAGTTTAAAAAGAATTCCAAAAAGTAATGTTCTCTAGAACACATAGATAGGCCTCCATTGTGAGCAACTGATTATGAATAACCTCTACCAGTCTTAGGCTGATGCTTACAGACTCTCCAACGCTGTATCAGCAGGCCCTGTCAAGCTGGAAAATCTTCAAGTACAGGCTCAGACATAGAACATATATGTATATGTGTGTGTATGTATGTACTTGTGTGTGTTGTCTGTGGACTAACCCAGCAAAGTACCAGCGGTATAGCATAAGAAATTTGGATATGAGATGATGAATTTTTTCAGTCACCGTGACTCATGAAGAACTGAGGCACAGAGACCTTGTAACCTTCATTAGTAAAGAAAATACTCCCACAGATGAACACAAAGCCACTTGAAATATATAATAAAAATATTTTAAGTAGCGGAGAGAGCCTAGGCAGACAAGGTATGGAAAGGGGGTGGGTATAAAATATGGCAGCTACTACAGGCAGAAAGGAGTTTGTTGGTAGTTCTTTCAGTCCTGTCTGACTCTTCATGGCTCCATCTGGGGTTTTCTTGGCAAAGGTCCTAGAGTGGTTTATTATTGCCTTCTCCAGCTCATTTTACAGATGAGGAAACTGAGGCAAACGGGTTAAGTGACTTACCCAGGGACACACAACTAGTAAGTGTCTAGAGTCTGATTTGAACCCAGGAAGATGACTCTTCCTGACTCCAGGCACAACACTATGCACTGTGCCACCTAGCTGCCTGAAGAAAGAAGACTAGTTATGAAAACCCAGACCCACATGAAGCTTTCAATTCAACAAACATTTATTAGGCACCTAAATTGGTCCCTAAAAGAAAGGAAGGGCCTATAACAGACGGAAAATGGGTAGGGGAAGGGCAGAGTCCATTCCAGATATTCCCTCCGGCATGAGAGACTTTTAGATGCATTGGAGGGTGTGTGGATGCCCTAGAGAGCAAAGTCATAATGGTAGAAGGAAATAGGCAGGGAGTTTCTATGTAGGGAAATACAGTGAAGATTGGTGAAATAGAAGAATCTAGGATATATGGTTTGTAGAATTAGGAACAATATGAGAAGAAATGAGAGAGCAGGTTGTACGTGAAGATAGGATGTTTGAGGGTATTGCTACTTACTTTTTGGACAAATATTGCTTTTCCCTGCACACTAATTTGATTCTGCCCTGGGAAATGTGTACTTAGAACCTTGCTGCATTGGAAGGGGAGGAAGGGTTCAATCTTTAGCCTTATTTTTTTTTGTTCTCTTCACTACTTCTCAATGCAAACCTGTCCACGCTGAAGGTTTTAGCCATCATTTCTATGTACTTGATTTACAAATCTCCATCTCCAACCCCAATTCCTCTCTCTCTTAGAGTTCCAGCTCCACATTTCTACCTTCCTGCAGTTAGTTCACACAGGCACTTACAGTTCAACATATTCCATACACCAAATTCATCATCTTCCTTCAAAGACTGGCTTCTTGTTCTTATTTCTCTATATGGGTTAATGGCATAACTATTCTGCCAGTCACCCATTCTGAAAATATTTGACTTATTTTTGACTCCTACACTCCCACTGCTTCAATCACCAAGCCTTTTCAATTTTATCTTCAAAATCTTTCTAGCAACCATCTTCTCATTCTGACTGCCATGGCCCCTAATTTAGACCTAACTTCCCCTCTCCTAGACTACTATTAATAAGTTAATTGGTTTCTCCAATCCATCCTACAGTTCACTGCTGTATCCTCATGACTGGTGTGATCATGCAACTCCTTAGCTCAAACACCTTCCATTGCTCCCTGTTACCAAATGGTAGCCAAACTCCGTAGTTTGCCATTCAAAACTTTCTACCAACTGGGTCTAATCTAGCCTCATCTCACTTAACAGATTATACCCTCCAACCATACTAGTTTTCTCAGTCTCTAATGTGGCTCAGGCTCAAACTCCTTTGTCCCATTGCTCATGCATTATGCAGTTCTTCATTTCTGGAATTCCTTTACCCTACATTTCTTCCAGCTGGAAACCTACTCATCCTTTAAAGCCATCAGATGCTATCTTCTACAATGCACCCCTATCTCTCCAGTCTGAAGTGATCTCTCCTTGCTTTGAACTTTCAAAAGTACTTAATAATTTTCCTACGCACTATCAACTTCTGCTTCATGTTAATGAATTTTTAAACATGCTATTTCCCACCCCCCACTCCCACTGTTTGATCATTTAGTATTCCTCCGGTGCTTAGGAACCCAATAAATGTTTGTTGAAGAGGATTACCGTTGACCAAGGGCTGGGCATGTGTCAAGAAAAAAGTGATCAGAGAAGAAAAACAAAGTTAGAGAAGTACAATATGAGTGTGCTGTTAAGCCTACCCAAAGGGTTCAGAAAATGTCAAGGAAAAGGAGAAGTACCTAGTGTGTGCATGGGAAGTATGGGTAACAAAAGGATGAGGGTGGCAAGAAAATTAAGGGATATCAGTAAAAAGTCATGGGACAGTGAAGGATGCACATAAAAGAGCTGATTCCAGAGGTTCTTAACATTTTGGTGTAATGGACCCCTTTGGCAGTTCGGTAAAACCTACAGACTCTTTTCAGAATAATGCTTGAAAACGCATAAACTGAAATACGCAGGATTACGAAGGGCACCAGTTATAAGGAAATACTGTGACGAAGATTTTTTTTAAGAAGCTAAACATCAAGTTCACCGACCCCAGGTGAAGAACCCCTGGCTTAGCCCCGGGCTAGGATAACGGATGGGCATAAAGTTGTCACGGTCCCGGGCAGCCGCTGCGCTGGCGGGGCGGGGCTGACGAGAGGCAGCGCAGGAATTTGGGGTGAGTGGCGCGGCGGATAAAGCGCCGGAGGCAGAGCGTCGGAGGAAGTAACCGGGTGGTCGGAGTGGGTTGCGGGCCAGGCCCGGGGGCGGGCGAAGGAGAGCCGAGGCGGGACGCCGAGGCGGGACGCCGGGGCTCCCCGCGCCTTCCTACCTGTCCGGGCCGCTGTCGCCGCAGGTCCTGGAAGTCGCAGCCGTAGATGGCCTCCAGCGCCTGCAGCTCGTGGTCCTGGCGCTGCGGGTAGCTCTCGGGCTGCTCCGCGGCGCCATCCCCCGCTCCGCGCCGAGCCTGCTCGCCGGGATCCCGTGGCTGCCGGGCGCGGGCGCCCCCAGCCATGGCCTTGGCCGCACCGAGAACCAGGAGGTGGATGCGGCGGCGGCGTGGGCTGGCGGGAAGGCCGATCCGGGCCGCCCAGAGAAGGAGGACGAGTCTGGAGGAGGGGAGAGAAGGGAGGGAGGAGGGGCAGGGCGGGCCCCGCCGGGACGCTGCGCTGCCCTCTGGTGGCCGGAGGGGGCCGCTACTCAACTCCCGGGGTAACCAGGCAGGGCCCTTGGGAAGCCTGGCTCCAGAAGCTGCTCCTGCCCAGGTGCAAGGACTTCCCTCCCCGAGGAGGGTCACGGGACGTACTTTTAGAACTTTAAAGGCTATCTAGTTTAGCCTTGTTTTATGGAGGAGGAACCTGAGCCACGGACAGGGGGTTGTGACAAGTGGAAGGGGTAAATGGCTGGGCAGGGTTCGATGCCAAGCGGTCTGATTCTTAATGCCGTGCCCTTTCCACAGTGCTGAGTCCTGCTTATCTGGGAGGCCAAGCCTCCTCTTTAGCTGTCACTGGAAGCGGTGGAATAGAGCTGCCCAGAACAGCCCCTGGACACGGTGTGAAGGGCCTGTCAATCTTTATACTTCTGTCTCTTGACTTGTAAGAGGAACAGCGATTTTTCCTCAATTTTCCCACTGCATGTCAGTTTGGATGCCACACATCAGTATTCGATATCTGTTAATTCTGTATGCCAATTTTGAATAATTCTATTATTCCTTATTCTGTGTCCGTATTCTTGACATTTCTTTTGTCCATCGTCTTTGCTACCATTACTTCAGGTTCACTTTGCTATAGAATTATTGCTTTGTTATTCACTTTTCATCCAAAGCCCTACAAGTCTGACCCAATAGATCTTGGCTTCAGTGAACCTGCTCCAGCACAAGAATTTCCTTTCCCAATGGCCCACTTTGACCCTTATCATTATGTTATTATCTTAGAGTGAGAGGACCTGGGTTGAAGCCCTAGTTCTTCCATTTACAACCAATATGACTTGGGAATGTTACTTAACTTCTCCAGTTTTCTGTTTCATTATATATAAAATTAAGGGGTCTAGACTAGATGATCTCTGAGAGCTCTTCCAGGTCTAAATCTCTGATCCCAAGACCTTCCTTTGTAATGCCCTCCCCTTCTGTTGGTTCAGGAGAATGTTTCCAACTTGAAAGGATATTAGCAGAATGGCAAAAAACATAAGGGAAATGGTAGCTAATGAAGAACAAAGGTGGGAGATGAAAATAGAAAAGCTAGAGAAGAGTGAATGGTAGTACAGAGAGTGCACAAGTTAGGTTTGGGCTCCTAATATTTCATGAAAGAGAAAGTCATGAAAATCAAAGAATGCAAAGGACCCTGGAGGCTTTTCCTCATCTTACTTGGGAAGCTGGAATGGTTAGTTTGAGAAAACAATGCAAAAAAAGGAAGAAGGATAAAGAGACGATCTCCTCCTCTGCAGCTTTGTCTAACACCCCTCAAATCCCCTGCAACAGATAGAGATGTGCCTCCCCCCCCCAAAAAGGACTTCTGGAATTGGGAGGCTCTGTGAAAGAAGCTTTCGTATTTGGATTATTTGGGATTCAAGTATTGCTGTTTGGTTAGCTCCTTTCAGGAATGCTTTCTTCCCTATTGCTATGAACTGTGTGGTTTATAAGTAGAGAGTCAGTCTCAGTGTGCTGGGTGGGAGCATAGGGGTCAAGAGAGGTGAAAAATGTAACTGGCTCCTATTTCACAAGTTAACACACAGGAGGCCCTGGAGTTCTTTGTCTCCAACCTCTAACATAAACATTGTGTTGGGCAACCTCTAACTCTTGATCTGGTCAGACAGGCAGACAGCTTCAGAGGGGTTAATAATCAGGTTTATTCTAGTCTAGTCTTCTCAAAGGATTGTGGGAGAACCAGCTCCTACAACATTCCCTAATCACCCTTCTCACAGGGGCCAGTGAGAAGCGGGGGGCAACTACCCCTACATCTCAATGGGATCAATCGAGACAGGCACACTTGTACATTCCCCTAAATCCCTTCAGGCCTCAATGGGGGCTGGTTGAGGCACACTATGGGTTCCCTGTGGTTTTTCTCCCATGAGTTCTCCTTGGTTTTCTTCCAGGAATTCCCTGTGGTTTCTCTCCCCTCGTTGACCAATGCCCACCTGCTTTATAGGGCAACAGACAAAGAAGGCATCTTGCCAACATTAAGTTCACAGGTCAACTTTAGCAATATCATCATTCTGTGCGAGTGTAGTAAATATCAATTATGTCACTCCCATATCTCAAGGCACAGCCTCAGTAGGACTGTCTGTCATTATGATTCTGGGAACTACTATCTAGAATCGTTGGGGCTATCCTGGGAGTTATTATCAAACACCTGGAAACTAGACATTTCTATGGCCACAGATCCTGAGAAACTAACTCTAAGAAGGAAAACAAAATCCTCCTTACATACACTCCACCTCTCTAGGATTCTGGCCTTTACAATCCAAACAGGTAACATCTTGGCCTTTACAATCTACACAGGTAACACTTGCCCCTTACAATATATACAAGTGACACCTTTTGGGATCCTTGAACTAAGAAACTAAAACATAACGTTCACAGCCCATAACAACATAACAACAATATAAACTGCAAGAATATATATGCTACAATAACAATATATAGACTAGAGCTACACAGACATTGTATTGGGCATCACTTATATAACAACAGTATGCTGCAGTAACATTAACGTTGTGTTGGATATCACTTATACAAACATAGCAGATTACCAGAGTGGCCACACAGCCTCAGACACAAAAGTAACTTGCCACAAGGCCTAAAACAAAGCATATCATTCAGTATGTTAACATAGCACAAAGTATGTGACATGGCACAGTATATAACGTAGCTTACCCCCCCCCCCCACCTTATACAATTTTGAGGGCCAGATCACTGGGGAATGAGCAGCCAGCTCCTCCTCACTTCAGGTACTGTCCATAGTACTGCTTATACATCAGGGGGTCCTGGCCCACAGCAGGTTAGAATCCCCTCAATCAAAGCAGAGGGCCCAAGTTCTCTTGGGGATGTGTCCTTTCCACACTGCCATTGAAGGTCCCCACTTGGCACTCTCAGGCACATGAATGCTAGAGTGAGTCAAAGATATTCAAGTCCTATCATTGCTCCAGCCCCCGTGACAAGGTTGGGGGATGGGGATGGCAGCTGAGCAACAAAGCCAACAGGGTGAGTCCCTGGGGATTATCACACTCCCCCCCTATCCCACCATTGGCAATTCCACCCCTGGGTCTCAACCTATCTGAAGGGGATGTAGCAGAAAAGCAAAGTTTTCATCTTCACTGTGACTGGGCCCCAAGCACAGCAACTCCTTCTGCAGCTCCAGGGGCTGACTGCTCCCTGCTCTTGCTGGTGTCCAGCAGGCTCCAAGGGCCCCAGCCCCCAGCTTCTGTGTCTGGCCCGCATTGCCCCAACTTCAGGGTAGCTTGTCCTGCCCCAGCCTCATGCAGGGAAGGGCTGCTTTGGCCTGGGCTCTGGGCACAACACAGTTCCAGGGCCTTCACCCCTCTGGCACAGTCTAGGGAGGGGGGCTACTCTGACCTGGGCTCTCTCTAACAGAGCCTTCCTCACACTGCCCTGGTTCTGGCCATGGCCTTGGCTCTGAGAAATTCAAAAGAAACTTCTCTGGCTCTGTTATCTCTATAGAAGCATTAACTCTTTCCTGTACTCTGGGTTTCTCCTTTAGTGTATATAAATTCAAAAGAAACTTTTTCCATGCACTTTTTCCCTTCACTGTAACACATCCAAAGTTCCTCTGGTTCATCAGATAACTCTGCCTCTTGAGTGGAGGGAATGATAAATATCCAAGCCCTGAATATTTGGGTCTCAGTCTCTAACTCTTTTTTAGGTTTTCTCATATGCCTTATTTTCCTCCCAGAACTTCCACTGATAGTAGCTTGTCAGTCTTTTTTCTCACTTTAGTTAACTTTAACCAAACTACAACATAAGAAACTTAATCACCCTTTTGGCTCCCTTCCTTCTACAAGCATGTTTTCCTCCCATAGCAACTCCTCAGGAGTTTTGGGGGGTAGGGAGGGGTAAGGAGGGGTTATTTCCCAGGGTACCTGCTCTGGGCACAGGGGAAACTGCTCTCACTGCTTCTGCTGCTGCTTCTGCTGTTCCTTGCTTGGCTGTTGCTCCTCCATTGGTTTCTCTCAGGTTATGGGTGCCTGCTCCATGGTCACAGACTCTGCTGCTGCTCTAAGGTCTCTCCAAACTGGTCTAGTATGCCACAGCCTCTGTCAATGAACATTGACTCTCCCACTCCTCCAGAGCTAAGTCAGCCTGTGTCTCCCACAATCTTTCTACAACTTCCACAACCTTTCTAGCTTCTTTCTTATCAAGAGTACCCACAATTTTCAGCAAAACATTCTCAAAGTCTCTAGCGATAAGAGGCACATCCTCTCACTCCTGGGAAGGGGTCAATACTCCATCCTCCTATCCCTAGAACCACAGTTACCATAGCTACAAAGAAATAACACAATTATTCTCGTCCCACTAAACCCCATCTTCTCCTTGGTTTTAGTCTGTGCAGATCCCATCCGACTATGCCAATTGTTTCACAGATAACACACAGGAGGCACTGAAGTTCTTGGTCTCCAGCCTCTGGCAGTTTCACTCATGATCTGGTCAGACAGAGAGACAGCTTTAGAGGGGCTAATAATCAGCTTTATTCTGGTCTAGTCTTCTCAAAGGGTTGTGGGAGAACCAACTCCTACAGCATTCCCTAATCATCCTTCTCCCAGGGGCCAGTGAGAAAGGGGGGCAACTACCCCTACATCTCAATGGGGTCAATTGAGACAGGCATACTTGTGCACTCCCTTAAATCCCCCCAAGCCTCAATGGGGTCTGGTTGAGGCACACACAGATTCTCCTATGCATTCCCCATGGTTTTTCCCCCTATGGGTTCCCTGTGATTTCTCCCCACTCAATGACCAGTGCTCACCTGCTTTATAGGGCAACAGACAAAGAAGGTATTTTGCCAACATTAAGCTCACAGGTTAACTTTAGCAATATCATCATTCTGTGCAAGTGTAGTAAATATCAATTATGTCACCCCTTATCTCATGGTGCAGCCTCAGTAGGACTGTCTATCACTATGATTCTGGGAACTACTATCTAGAATCCTTGAGCCTATTTTGGGAATTCTCAAACACATGGAAACTAGACATTCCCATGGCCATGGATCCTGAGAAAATAACTCTAAGAAAGAAAACAAAATCCTCCTTACATAAAGCTCCTTTGTGTTGTGAGAATCTTTAATAGAAAGATTATATAATGATAACAAATTACATTTATAAGTAATTTTGTAGTTAAAATTCTCTCCGTACATTGTCAGTGATTCATTGCAAGTAATGTTACCCTAATTATATTAATTATATAGATGAAGAAGCTGAAGTTTAGAGAGATTGAAGATATAGAACTAGAAGATCTTTTCATTTTGCAAATGAGGAAACTGAGGTGCAAAGAAGTAAAGTGACTTG
The DNA here is from genome assembly GCA_028627135.1 of Pseudochirops cupreus. NCBI lineage: Eukaryota > Metazoa > Chordata > Mammalia > Diprotodontia > Pseudocheiridae > Pseudochirops > Pseudochirops cupreus. The sequence continues at coordinate 1,189 of JAQQSU010014351.1, read as the reverse complement.
TCCAAAGTCATGTAGGCAACAAAGAGCAGAGTCAGAATTTGAGCCTAAGTATAGTAATTCAATGACTTGCCCAAAGACACACAGTTAAGATGTAGCAGTTAGGAAGCTAATGTAGGTCTTGTCACTAACAAATAAAGATCATATTCCTTAGTATTTTTACTAAAAATTTTCCATTATCTGGTGTCAACTTATTATATTAACTTTACCCCACATGATTTCCCAACATGTACTTCTCATTTTAGACAAAAGGATTATTTGATGTCCTATGAAGGGGCCCCATATGCTTCAAACATTTACTTATATTGTTACCTTTGCCTGGAATATCCTCTTGGTAGGAGTGATATATACTTGGTATAGATTAGGCTAATTTCTCCCTAAAAAGACAAATCATCTCAGAGACTTTATTAGTCCAGGGCACTAAGACTCAAATCATTGACAAATTTGAATGTGAATGGCATGAGCTTACCCATAAAAAGAAAAGAGAAGAATGCATTAGAAACCAGAATCCAACAATATGTTGTTTACATGAAACACACTTGAAACAGGAACACACACACACACACACACACAGGCAAACACACACACAATTAAAATAAAGGGATAAAGGGCTGGGGCAGAATCTACTATGCTTCAGCTGAAGTAAAAAAAATTAAAAGGCAGGGAGAGTGACCATGATTTCAGACAAAGCAAAGGCAAAAATAGATCTAATTAAGAGACAATCAGGGAAACTACACTATGCTAGAGAGTACACAGAGACAATGAAATAACATCAAAATATTTAACAGCAAGTTTCTTTGATAAAGGTCTCATTTCTCAGATATATACTCAGTATAGACCTCAGTCAAATTTATAAAAATAAGAGCCATTCCCCCATTGATAAATGGTTAAAAGATATAAATAGGCAGTTTTCAGAAGTCAAAGCTATCTATTGCCGTATGAAAAATGTTCTAAATCACTATTGATTAAAGAAATGCAAATTAAAACAAGTCTGGGGTACCAACTCACACTTATCAGAAATGACCAATGCTCGAAGTGATGAAGGGAAATAGTGTAATGCCAAGCAAAGACAACTTCCAAGGTTCAGATTACCAGCATAGTAAACCCCATTTATTCAGCAAACATTCACAGAACAGAAAAAGTCAAAATACAGTATAACTTGTTCCTTTAGCAAGTTCTCAATTCAATCCAG
>JAQQSU010014350.1:0-11438 GCA_028627135.1 Pseudochirops cupreus | reverse complement strand
CATTTAGTCCTTCCAAGGACTAGGTATTTAGCTCTTCCAAGCTGTCCTTAAACCCAAGCAGAGGCCGAGTTTGAACCTTATTGCCCAAATGCCCCCCATTTTGCAGATGGGGAAACTGAGGCCTATGGCGGGGAAGCCTCCGCCAGGAAGTGGACTTTTGAATTCAGACCCAGGAGTTTCCCACCACATCATTGGAGCTCCAGGCAGTTACGTACCCTTGCCCCCCAGCCCACCCCAGCCCCCACCCTCCTCCCGCCTTTTCCCCGGGGAAGCAACATTCAGGCGTCGGCGCGCTCCCACTTCGCTACATTGCCCTATAAAGGGCGGGTCGACGCCATCACAGGCACACAGTCGGAGAGAGAGAGAGAGAGAGAGAGAGAGGCGGCAGCTCGTGCGCAAGCTCCGCGCTCCGCAGCCCGGACGGCGGCGGCCCGCGGCCTTTCCCTTGCCTTTCAGCCCCTCTGTTCCACTCAGAGATCGGAAGAGTGGGGAGGTGGCTGTCCAACCAGCCTGTGGGTTCAGTCATCTGCGGTGTCCAGTCATTCAGCGGGACCAGCCGTCCAGCCAGCGGAGCCATCCAGCCAGCGGGGCCGGCCGTCCAGCCAGGGACCGGAGAAGGCGCGAGTGTGCAGTTCACGGTAGCAGAAACAAACAGGGGAGGGGCGCCTAGGCCCACTTAGCCTGTCGAATAATGGCTGATTCGAGTTTCGAAGATGAGGGGGAGGAAGAGCAGTTTAGGATACTACCCATAGTCCAAGAGGGGGAGCCTGTGCTGACCTTCCGTGGGCCCAAGATGCGCAGGGGGGAGTGTGTCCTCGCAGACAGTGAGGACCTGACCATCAGATATTTGGTGCGCTACCAAAGAGGGGTTGTGAATGCCCCAGGGGGAGAGTGGGTTCCCGAGGCAGCCCCCCAGATCGAGGTTGAGCCCGAGGCCGAGGTGAAATCTGAGGCCGAGAGGGCACCTGAGGCCGAGGCCAAGGCCGAGCCTGAGGCCGAGCCCGCACCGGAGGCAGAGCCTGACCCTTGTGGTCCGGAGGCCGGGCCGAGCAGCAGCCGCAGCCCCAGTCCCAATCGAAGCCGCAGCCCCAGGCGTAGTTATGGCCCCAAGCGGCCCGGCCGCCGCAGCCCCAGCCCCAGCCCCAGCCCCAGCCCCAAGCGCCGCCGCTGCCGCCGCCGCTGCGGAAGCCCCATCCTCAGCCAACGCCGCAGCCTCAGCAGCAGCAGCAGCAGCAGCGGCGGCGGCGGCAGCAGCAGCAGCAGCAGCAGCAGCAGCAGCGGCAGCAGCAGCAGCAGCGGCAGCACCAGCAGCAGCAGCAGCACCAGCAGCAGCAGCAGCAGCAGCACCAGCACCAGCACCAGTAGCAGCACCATTAGCCTCGCCGAAGATGATCTGATGATCGCCATCGAGGACAACCGTAGAAGCCCGCCCTTGAGCCCAGGAGGGGGGCGTGCCAGAGCCCCCCTCCTGGGTCAGCAGCCCTCGACTCCCAGAAACGAGCTCTCCAAAGAGCAGCTCTACTCCATTGTTGTCATCGGGGGGTGGGAGTATGAATGGGTCCCCGAGAGTCGACTGCTCCGTTACTCTGTTGTCCATATGCCGATGGACAGCGATACCGCCCTTCAGATGGCAGCGAAGAGAGAGCAGCAGGAGGACTGCCCCGTCTCGTCTTCAGGGAGCAGCACCTCTGGGGCCTCGGCCGAAGCCCCTGAGCCACTACTCGGCAAGAGGGGCCGCCGGGGGAAAAGCCAAGGGAGGGGAAGGTCCCGCTCACAAAAGCTCGAGTCCCAGGGAGGTAGCGGGGCTGCGTGGCATTTCCAACCAGAGGTTCAGGTCTACCTCCCCAAAGTCTTGAAGCCCCTGCTAGTTCAAGACTGGGAGCTGGTGACCTTGGGGAAAAAACTCTTCACCCTGCCTGCCAGGAAGACCGTTGATGCCATCCTGACCGAGTATGCTTCCTTCCACCAAAACTCGGGCACTGCTGCCAAGAAGCATGCAGTCAATGAACTGATGGCCATGATCAAAGAGTATTTTGACTTGGTGCTGGGGACCCAGCTCCTCTACAATTTCGAGAGAGCTCAGTATGCCGAGATGCTGATCAGACAACCCATTGCCCAAATGTCCCAGGTGTATGGTGGTGCTCACCTGCTTCGCCTTTTCCCGCAGATGGGTTCCATGCTGGCCTGCACTTCTCTAGGTGAGGGGAGCCTCAATGTGCTTGTGAGCCATTTGCATGATTTCCTAGAATATCTGGCCAGCGAGCCTTCTCTGTTGTGTATTGATCCCATCGATTACCAGCCAGCCACTGATGAGTACCAGCAAATAGCCGGGTAAGGGCTTGGTGGCCTTGGCTCCTGCCAGATTAGCATTTCCTGGAGCCAATCTGTTGGGTATATCAGCCCATATCCTGCCAAAATGATCTGTTCCTATATATGCTTGCATTGTTTTGGGTTTATTTCTTTAAATTTTCCCTTAACTACGTTCAGGGAGGAAGCTTCTCTTCTTGCAGAGCAGTTACTAGTGTTTGTAGTAATGGACATAGAGATGACCTAGATGACCACAATTTGGCATTCTGATGGTTCCATACCTCAGTGCTTAGGACTAGTGACCAGAATCTTCAATTGGTGATTGTTGGTGCCAGAGATGTCACCACTTTATCTGAATATGGGTGTGTTGGGTTATCTGGTACCTGGGGCTGGTTATCTGCCCCATTTGGCAATGTGACTGTTTTTCCCTATGTTCCAATGACTAACTGTTCTGCTATTTGCTATGTTGATTCCAATGCATAATTAGATGATAAGAGAAAAATACTCATCTGTATTGACAGATGTCTAGGAAAGTTCCTCTTTCAGAGATGTTTAACACTTGTTGAAAATATATTGATTTTGCTTTAAAAAAAAAAGTGTGTGTATTTTTATCATTCTCTGAATTCTAATAGAATGTGGCCCACCCAGCTTAGAATCATTTTAAGAGTGGGCTTTCCCTTTGCTGTGGTACTGACCCAGTAAGACCTGGGCCTCCCAGAAGGGGGAAAGGCTCAGAAATGGTGTTGGGTGGGGCACATCCTCATTCCTTAAAGGTGATCACACCAGGTTCTTATGGAGGTCCCAGGACCATCAGCAGCTCCTGGGCCAAGGTGATAGGACTGGTTTCTGTTGATACCAGCTATCAAGAAATAGAGGGAAACTGGGAATTTCCTCCTGAGAAGGAAGCTGGAGGGCTCATGGAGTCTTGGTGATGGCTATGCACTTGCTTCTACCTCAGGGCCAGAGGCCCCTGCAGTGGGGCTGACATCAGTACCCCACTCAGTAGCTTCCTGTTCTCACCCAATGGAAGGTGGTTCCCTTTTTCAGTAAGTGTCCTGGTGAGCTGGGAGGAATTGAGCCTAGTTTGACCAGGGCCCAGGAATCTTTGCAGTGGTCAGTCACAGTCCTGGGTCTACCTTACACATGGTGGCTCCCTGTACACCCCTTCTGGACACACAACACACACACACACACACACACACACACACACACACACACACACACACACACACACACACACACACACACACACACACACACCCCCTATAGATTATTATTACCAGGTCATGCTGAGACTTGCAGCAGCCTCAAGTACTAATGCCCATTGAGAAAAGGGCGATGAGAAATGCCCAGCTCCCAGAACCTCAGCTGTATCTGTAAAATGGGGAGAGTTACACTGATACCACCTACTTTCTGGGGTTATATTGAGGGAAAGATTTTACAAACCTGAAAGCCTTATAGAAATAGGAGTTTGGAATTAACATCCACTAGAGAGGGTATGGACAAGAGTATGGGTATTTGAATCACTTTATGTGCTTAGTTCCAAATTGCCTTCCAAAATGGTTGTGCCAATTTCCAGCTCCACCAACAATGCTGTCGGCCAGGCCCAAACATCCTTCATTTTCCTAAGTGACTGTAGCTCTATGTGGGTACCTCTGTTTCCACAACTCCCTTTCATTTTCAGCTTTCTTTTATCTGTTGTGTTTCTCCAGTAAGTTCAAGGGGGCAGGGCCTGTCTTCCTTTTTGCTTATATTTTTATATATCCCCAAGACTTATCACAGTGCCTGGAGTATTGGAAATTTGTGGACTTTCTGAAGCAGCTTGGTGGCACAGTGGATAGAGCACTGTGCCTGGAGTCAGGAAAACCTGAATTCAGATCTAGCCTCTTCCTAGCTGTGGGACCCTGGGTAAGTCACTTAACCTCTGATTGCCTCAGTTTCCTCAACTGTAAAATGGGTATAATAACAGCACCTACCTCCCAGAATTGTTGGGAGAATCAAAGGAGATAATTGGAAAGTGCTTAGCACAAAGCCTAGTACTACTCCACAGTAGGCACTTAAATGTTTCTTTTCTTCCTTTCTGAATGCCCCCTATTGAAGGCCTGAATTGAAGTCCTGCTTCTGACTCATCCTGGCTCTGTGAACCTAGGTAAGTCACATAACCTCTCAGTACCAAAGCCAACTCCCTGTGGCTGTAAATTATAGACAAGGTGATGAATTACTTTGTTAGAAGGTGTTTCCTTACTTTGAATTCATATACTGATGAAATCACATGCTAAGCCAGTTTGCCACAAGCTCCTGATTCCTCCTGCCTTGGATATCTGTAACTGAAAGGCTGATTCTAGGCTATCTGTCAAGCCCTACCCTCTGAGCTCACCTCCTATTATCACTGGTTGTAGACAGCTTGAATACACATAGTTCTGTGCAGGCTGCCTCCTCTAATACAAAATAAATTCCTTGAAGGAAGAAATTTTAGGTGCTTAATAGCTAATAAGCTTCCTGACTTAACTAGGCTGAACCTGTTTCTTCAGACACAGACCATTCACACAATTAAATAAAGGACTATTACGGTATGTCAAACACAGTCAACATTTCATTCTTTTTCCATTCATCTAATGATGGCCATCAAATAATATGATTGTTTTATTTGAGTTGCTTAAAAATAAATTTATTGATATATTACTTCTGCATCACCAAAACTTTTCCCAATATTCTTCATTCTATCCCCTCCCAGAGAGCCATCCCATATAACAAAGATTATTTGGGAGGATGAAAAGAAAGAAAAAGAGGGAAAAAGGGGGAAATGGCAAAAAATGTAGATCAAAAAGTCTGAAAATATATCCAGTGTAGCCCATCCAGGACCTACCACCTTCTGCAGAGGAATGGGGTTGAAGTGAGGTGTCTTCTCATATCCCTTCTTTGGGGATAAGCTTGTTCTCTGTAAATAGATTAAATTTGATTTTGATTATTTTTTTTTGCTAGTTCTTTCCATTTGCATTTTTTTCGTAGTCATGTGTGCTGTTTTCTGGGCTCTGCTTTTTCACTCTGCATCAGTTCAAGTAGATCTTTACATATTTCTCTCTAGTCCTCATGTTCATCTCTTTTTAACAGCATAGTCACATTCCACGACATTCCTGTACCACAGTTTGCTTAACCGGTCTCTTGTCAGCGGGTGCCTGCTTTTTCCCTAGTTCAACTTTGTTCTAGTTATTTGGTACCACAGAGAGTACTGAATCTAGAGAAATCTTTTCTATTTTTTATTTTACTTTTAAACTTTTATTCTATGTATATGTACACATACTTAAATGTGTTAGTTGTTAGAGAACATGATTTTTTTCTAATTTGATCACTTCTCTTCTTAGATGCTTTAATTTTGTTTAAGCAGAAGGTTTTCAGCATCCAGTAATTGAAATGATCTATTCTATCTTTTGTAATTTTTTTCTATTCCTTGTTTGGTTAAGAATACATCTCCTACTGCTAGGTGTGGGAGGCATATGGACTTATTGTCCTGTCATTTTTTTCTTGATATAATCTTGAATATTAAGATCACATATCCATTTAAAATGTATTGCATAATGTGGTGTAAGTTCTTGGTTTAAGCCTAATTTTTGCCAGGTTGTGTTTCAGTTTTCCTAGCAGTTTTTACCACATAAGAATTTATTTCCTACATAGTTTATGTTATGAATTTATTTGATTTGCTTTTTTCTTTTTCTTTTTTTTTTTGGAGGGACAGCTGGGGTTAAATGACTTGCCCAAGGTTGCACGGTTAGTAATGGTTAAGTGTCTGAGGCTGTATTTGAACCCAGATCCTCCTGACTCCAGGGCCGGTGCTCTATTTACTGTACCACCTAGCCGCCCCTATGTTATTAATTTATGCTATTGAGTTCTATTATTTCTGATTCTCTCTTGTCTAGTCTCTTCCACTGATCTCCTTCTCTATTTTTTGAGTCAGTGTCAGATAGTTTTATAATACTATTTGAGGTCTGGATATTCTAGCTCTTGTTTCTCCAAGTGGATTTTCTTGTTACTTTACGATGCTCTATTTTATTGTGGGTCCCTTTGGCATTGATTGCTATGGCATTTAAAGTGTAAATTTACTTTGGTAGTATTACCATTTTTTTAACATTAGCACTGCCTACCCATGAGAAGGGAATAATTCTCCAGCAAATTAAATTGTCTTACCTTTAATGAGAACTTTCAATTGGAATTTATATAAATCTTCTCCGTGTTTTGGTAGATTGATCCTCAAATATTTTATTAATTTTGTAGCTATTTAGAATGGGATTTCTCTGTCTATTATTGCCTCTCAGATTTTGTTATTAAATAGGAATGCTGTTGATTTTTGTGATTTTTATTTATAGCCTACAACAGGGGCAGGGAACCTGTGAGCTTGAGGCCACAAGTGGCCCTCTAGGTCCTCAAGTGTGACCCTTTGACTATATCCAGACTTCACAGAACAAATCCCTTCTAGGGCCTCAAGTGCAGCCCTTCCCAGAACAAAGTCCCTCTAGGTCCTCAAGTGTGACCCTTTGACTGAACCTAAACTTCACGGAACAAATTCCCTTGATAAAAGACTGTTTTGTAAAACTTGGACTCCCTTAAAAGGCAGCACCCAAGGACTTAGAAGCCTCCAGGGGTTTCCCACCCCTGGCCTACAACTTTACTGAAGCTATTAATTGTCTCAATTAACATCTTTGCCGATTCCCTAGAATTTCTAAAGAAACCATCATGCCATCAGCAATTGGGGGAGTTTTATATTTCCTTTGCCTCTTTTTGCCTTTAATTTCTTTTTCCTTCTCTATTGCTTTTGATAGCATTTCTATCATTGTGTTGAATAAGGATTTCTTACACGAATCACTGCAACCTCCTTGACGTGATTTTTTTTAAAATTTGAATTAATATTCATTGATGATGTTGGTGCTTAGTTCTCCTTTGTGTTATTGTTCCCTGGTTTACTTACTAGGCATTTGTCTCACAAAATTAATCTGGTAGGATGCTTTCTTTCTCAGATTTAGAGAAGAATTTGTGTAGTATAAATCCTAATTGTTCTCTAAAAGTTTCACAGAATTCTTCTGTGAATCCACCAGGACCAGGAGGCTTCTCCTTCGGTATTTACTTTCCTGTTCATATTATTTCTTCTTCTGAAACTTAATGCTTTAAGACCTCTGGCTTGAGTATTTTACATTTTTGAAGGAATTCAATTTTGAGGGTGTTCTCATTTTTGATGGTGTGTACCCATGTGTATAATAGGTTCTGATAATTCTCCTGATTGTGTTCTAATTTCCCCTGGTTCAGTTGCTATTTGGTCAATTGGATTTTCTGCCCTCTTCTTTTTCTTCTGATTGGACAAAGGTTTGTCAATTACGTGCATCTTTCCAAAGAACCAGTTTTTACATTTGCTTAGCATTTCTGTAGTTTCTGTAGTCACTGGCCTCCATTCTGTTCCTTGAACAAGGCACTATCTCCCAGACTAGTGCTTCTTCCCTGGTTCTCTGTCCCTTCTGCCTAGAATACTGCCCCCAGACCTCTCCCGCCACCTGGCTTCTTTCACATCCCAAGCTCAAATCCCACCTTCCGCAAGAGGCTAATGCAGGGGTGGGGAACTTGGGGCCTTGAGGCCACCTGTGGCCCTCTAGGCCCTCAAAGGTGGCCCTTTGACTGAATCCCGACTTCACAGAACAAATCCCCTTAATAAAAGGATTTATCCTGTAAAACTTGGACTGAGTCAAAAGGCTGCACCCAAGGACCTAGAAGGCCACAGGTGGTCTCCAGACCCCAGGCTCCCCACCCCTGGATGCCTTCCCTCTGAGCTTACCTCTCACTAGCACCTGTCATAGATTATATAGAAGTAGATCTGTTACATTACAAAACGGATTATTTATTTATTTATTTTGGCTTTTTGGAGGGCAATTGGGGTTAAGTGACTTACTCAAGGTTACACAGCTAGTAAGTGTTAAGTATCTGAGATCACATTTGAACTCAGGTCCTCCTGACTCCAGGGTGAGTGCTCTATTCACTGTGCCACCTAGCCATCCCCAAAATGGATTATTTAAAGGCAGGATTTTTTTTGTGTGCTTTTCTTTGTATCCCCATCAGTTAGCACAGTGCCTAGCTGTAGAGGCTTAATAAATGCCTCTTGACTTAACTACTCTTAACCTGTCATTTTAGATACTGTCTAGTATCGTGACTAGCTAAAGGATTAGTGAGTAAATACTGAAAAAAATTTTCATCCATTATATATAGATATATAGATATAGATATTTATAGACATGTATAGATATCAAACAATCTTATCAGAAAAAAAATTCTCATTTATTTGTTTTTGGGTGAGGCAATCAGGGTTAAGTGACTTCTTCAGGGTCACACCACTAGTGTCAAGTGTCTGAGGTTGAATTTGAACTCAGGTCCTTCTGATTCCATGGCCAGTGCTCTGTCCACTGCAGGCCCCAGAAAAATTTTATACATAGGGTTTTTTTCATCTAATTTGATCACTTCCCTTCTTATGTTAGAGAGATGCTTTTATTTGGTTTATTCAGACACTTTTCAGTTTCATGTAATCAAAGTTATCTAGTTTATCTTTTGTAATTGCTTCTATCCCTCTTTTGGTGAAGAATCCACATTCTACTCTCAGCTGAGATAAATATATGAGCTTCTCTTCTAATATTTTTATGATATGATCTTTAATATTAAGGTTACATATCCATTTAGAGTGATTGTGTAAACATGCCATAAGGTATTGGTCTAAGCCTAATTCCAGACAGACTGCATTCTAATTTTTCCAGCAGTTTTTTTAAATTAAAAAAGTAGTTATTTCCTAAGTAATTCATTTGTTCTGATTTATCGAACCCTGGGTTATTGAGTTCCATTGTTTCTAATTTTATCCCTTATCTGGTCTCTTCCATTCATCTACTTCTCTATTTTTTAACGAATACCGATGGATTTGGTGAGGACTACTTTGAAAGTAATATTTTCTCTTCATTCTTTTCTCATTATTTATTTAATATTCTAGCTAAATATTCTTAATATTCTAGCTCTTTAGTTTCACCAAAGGAAACTATTTTAGAAATCAAGTTCCATCAAGGGTCCTTTTGACACGTTGATTGGCATGGTATTTAAATTGTAAATGTACTTTGGCAGTATTACCATTTTTTTATTACATTGGCACAGCCCAGTCATGAGCAATGAATAATCTTGCAGCTATTTAGGCAGTTTTTTAAAAAAATTATGGAATCTACGCCAATCTTTTGTGTGTTTCAGTATCTTGAGGCCCCAATATTTTATGTTTATGTTTTATTATTCATGTTACAGGTATTTGGAATGAGATTTCCTTTCCTACTATTGCCTCTTGGATTTTGGTGTTGTTAAAAAGGAAAGATCCAATTCCTGAGAATTTTAAAAGATCACATTGAGTTCTTTTCTGGTTCATGGCATAGTTATTACACATTTGGCCAAAAAAAAAATCATTCTATATTTAATAGACTAGGAAATGAGGAAACATTAGCTATTCTTTGTTGGATCATTGTAATAGCAGGGCCTATTAGGTTTGTTAAGCAGATGCACTTTAGTAAGTGGAACTTGAACCTCTGAGTATTTTCATTTTACAAGGTAGGGCTACATAGGCATATATATGCTTCTGGACACAACTTTCACAGAGATCTTAATACATTCATTTGGTTTTTGCTTTTGTGTGTGTGTGTGTGTGTGTGTGTGTGCAAATTTAGGTTAAGAGCCATAGGATAACTTGGGACCTACAGTGTGCTCATTAGACTCCTTTCTTTTTTTATTTGTTTGGGAAAGTTATTGGAATTTTCACCTTAGCTTATGGATTGCTTTTTTTAGCCTGCCTAATGTTGGAATCTTAAGTTGTAGCATATCAGTGAATATAGTCAGAAAATTTAGTAAAATATGTTTTAAAACCCACTATGAACAGAAATATTTTGTATGTTGGGCCCAATGGAAGTCATTCCTTAGCAAGAAAACTTGCAGGTAATTAATTACTACTGAAATAATAGTTTTACATCCATTTTTTTTAAATAATGAAACACAATACACTGCCCTGTTATTACCACCAGCAGCATCACAGTTTAAATATGTACAGATTGTATTTGCTCAAGGAAACTAGCCAATATGAACATGGTATAACAGGTTTATTATCTGCCTATGAAGATTCAAACATTAGTAGTAACATAAATATACAAATTTATCTCTACTGTACATAATCTAAAATTAAATATGTAGAGTAGTTTAAATTTCACTTGCCTACTTCGCTAGTTTCACTTGTTATAGATCCGATTCGGTTCCTCCAAAGATTGCATATGCCAAAAACTAAATTTATGTGTCAATGCTAAAGAGCCCTTCAATCCAGAAGAAGGCACCTATGCTGCACTTTGGATGTCGGGGCTGCGTCAGATGGTGGCAAAGGAGAAGGTGAAGGAGGAGAAAAAGGAGGAAGCAGAGTCCCAGTCTTGGGACCCCCTTCTCGCTCTGGCTCCACCTTATGTTCCTCCTCTTGTGCCTGATGCCCCCCCTCCTCCTCAAAATTTGAACCCTATATTGCCTCTAACTGAAGGGAACAGGGAAGAGGGTCCTACTAACTCACAAGGAACCCCTTCACGGCCTCCTCAGGAGGGAATTGAAGCAACTTTTAAAAGACCAGCAGAACTTCCCACTGGAGTCAAGGGTACCTGTTACTCCCACCCTTTCAACTCCTGATCCTACTCCTCCTGCGAACTTAGGAAGCCTTCAAGGAGCACATGCATGTACCCCAGGGCCCAGTATGTATCCTTTGAGGGAAGTCCCTTTGGCCCAAGGAGTCTTGGGATACGTGAGTGCCCCATTGAACGCTTCCGAGGTCAGGAAATTTAAAAAGGACATGAAGATTCTGATGGAGGACCCTAGTGGCCTTTCAGAACAGCTAGATCAGTTTCTGGGCCCGAATATATATACTTGGAATGAGTTAATGTCTATTTTGAATGCTTTATTCTCCCGGGAAGAGAGGGAGATGATAAGAAGGGCTGCAATGGTAGAATGGGAAAAAAGGCACCCGCCCGCAGCAGGGGTAGTGCCAGCAGATCAGAAATACCCCACCCTGGACCCAAGATGGGACCACAATGATGGGACTCATAGGACCG
>JAQQSU010001435.1:0-14999 GCA_028627135.1 Pseudochirops cupreus | reverse complement strand
TTTTTTTTTAAACGAAGAATTTGGAGAAACAAAGGAAGACAACTGATCTGATGCAAATGAAGAAAACCTAGGAAAACTGCATATAATCACTACATGGATGTAAGCAGAAATAACGCTAAAAGAAAATAAAATACTGAGCAATTTTAATGGCTAGTCTTAGATCCAGACAACAGCTAATGAAACACACTTTTCTCCTCTCTTGATGGAGAAGTGGAAAACTATGTGTGGAGACTATCAAATGAATGGTCAGACACTATCATTGTTTCCCTTTGTTATAAGTGAAAGATCAATACTTACATGATCATTGTGGGAGAGGGGTGGGGAGAAGAAAGCTATATAAATTTAAATGACTGATGGGAAAAACAAGAGGCATTCAAACCTTTCAAAGTTTTTAATAATAAAAAGAAGAAAAATAGGAAAAATAACACCTAACAATAATAACATTATCTTTAATTTTGACAACTTTTTATTAGTATAATTGGTAGGTATATTATAGAGCATATACTTTTTTGGGAGGAGTGCATAGAGTATGAATTAGATGACTACTGTTATCCTTTCCAATTATGTAGTATTTTTTATCACACTGATGTATTTTAAAATATCACTTACAAGTTATATTTGTGCTTTGTATACACAAAAATGATGCTAAAAATATTTTGTTGTGTATAGAACCTTTCTCTCTTTGACTTTCTTGAGGTATATGCCTGTCAGTAGAATCTGTAAGCCCTTGTTTATTGACAATTTAACCATTTAATAAAAATCTTATTTTGAATTGTTTCTGAACTGGGTGATGTAATCACAGCTCCAACAGCAGTCTATTTTCATGTTAGTCTTTTTTTTTCCCATAGCCCCACCAAAATTGACTATTTTAATATTTTATTATCTTTTTCAATTTGCTGGGATAAGGAGAAATCTTGAAATTCTTCTCTCTTTTGTATTAATATGAGTAATTTGGAGCAATTTTCTATATAGTTGTTAATAGTTGATAGTTTTTCTTCTTTTAAAACGTGTTCATTTACAGAATAAGTGCTACTATTGTAATATTTATTTCCTCTACATTTTAGACATCAGACCTTGAGAGATAGCTAAAACAAAGACTTTCCCTCCAATTAACAATTTTCCTTCTTATCCAAGCTGCAATAATGCTATTTATGCAGAAGTTTAAAAATTTCAAGTGCTACAATGATCTGTTTGTGATCTATAACCTGTATTTGGTTTTAAAAAGTCTCCACCTAACCATAATCATGAAAGATAACCCCATTCATTTTTCTTCAGCCTAAAACAAAATGCAGTACCTTTTTATATGGATTAGAAACATCCTTTTGAAACATTGTGTGGTATAAGGTGTAAGGTGCTAATATAAACTTTCTTCTTTCTTCTTCTGGTAAATGTTTCCTTGTTGTGGTTTTTGTTTCATTTTGTCAGTGAATTTTTGCCAAGTAGTTTATGTTCTTAAGTATACTGATCACCTATTTTATTTCCTTTCATAGTATAATACCCCATATCCTATGGTCTCTCTTGGAACTGCTATTTATTTTCATTCTGTCTTTATGGGTTGTCTTCCCCCTCTCTCTCAGTTTATGTGCTCAGAAGCTCAAGTTTATGCCCAGCATTTCTTGGATTATTTTATTTCATTTTGCTTTTCAGGCTTTTCTTTTATTCTAAGTAAATTGTCTCTGGCTTCCTCTCCCTGCCCCTCTTCCTGCCTCACAAAATCTCAAGACTAGATGTTCCCAGCTTTCTGGCATGGGGAATCATGGAGATGTGACTGATTCCCTAGCCAGGGAGAATTCTATAGCGAGAGAACTGATGTCATATGAGTTTGTAGCTCCCCTTTCTCAGGCACAGTAACCCCAAAAGTGTGGTACGCTAAAAAAAAGTTTTAGATTGTGATTTTTATCGGCTAAATTGGATTTGTTATCTAACATAGTTCTAAACACATTTGTTGGTTTAATGTGATCCATGGAGAAAAATAATAATGTTGGTAGTGATTATGATAAAGCCTATCTAGTCACAACTAGTTTCCTGTAATCAAAAAAATAAGAAATTTTCATACAACTTATTGACTCTTTAATGTGGGAGGGACCTTAGGATGCATATACCAAATATCATAAATTTAAGAATAAACTAGGTTTTACAAGATATATTTTCATGTTCCCAAATTCGCAAAGTGATTTAAGATTTGCAGAGGTTGACTTTAAAATGTATTGCCCACACTTCCATTTCCTCACCAATTTTTCCCCATGGTCTATTGTTTTTTCCCCCTGGCAAATTCATATTTCTATATTGGAGAAGAAATCTCTCATCTCTCTATTTTTTATGACTGGAAGTTATTCAAGCAGTGACAACGTGACATTTACATGCTATATACTGGAGTTATCTTTTAGCCATACAGAAGGTATAATAATGTCTCTGAGGGAAACAACTGACTATGGGATTGGTCTCAGGTAGAGATTTATTAACATTGGGACATACTATAGAAGTAGCCCTTGGAAGAAGAAGAAAAACCTTTTCGAAAAACTCCTTTGTTTTCCTCCTTTGAAAGTTGTCTTCCATCCTCCTCTCCCTCCAACTAATTGAGTATAGACCTTATAATACTCTTAGATGACTTGAAGACTTAAAGGAGGAATTTATGGTTCTAGAATATAAATATTTCTGAATTGCTAGAGTTAAACAACAATTTAAAAAATAGGATCCAAACTTCAAATAGCATTGGATTTGTTACCTTGGGCAAATCTTTTTCCTCTATGGGCCCTCAGTCTCTTCATCTGTAAAATTAAAGTATTAAACTTGATGAGAAAGAAGGGAGGTTATTTTCAGCCCTAAAATTTTGGAATTAAATAGGTACTCACTCATAATCCCTTTAGTTATATATTTCACAATTTTATTTTTTGAATTAAATTAATTAATTTATTTTTAGTTTACAACATTCAGTTCCACAATCCCTCGAGTTTCAAATTTTCTCTCCCTCCTTCTCTGCCCCCCATTCCCCCCACCCATGGCAGTAGGCAATCAAAAATAGAATCTACAAATACTTTCACATTAAACATTACTTAAATTCTAAAGAGGGATTATAACCAATGGGGTGAACAGTGAGAAAGAAGAAACAAAACAAAACCAAAAAAAGAGAGGAAGTAGTTAGCTTCAATCTGCATTCATACTCTGTAGTGCTTTCTCTTGATATGGATATCTCTTTCCATCATGAGTTTTTTGGAGTTGTCTTAAAACCTTGCGTTGCTGAGAGGAGCCCAGTCTATCAAAGTTAGTTGTTACACAGATGAAGTGTCTGTAATTGTGTACAAATTTCTCCTGGTTCAACTCTTCCTACTCAACATCAGTTTATATAAGTCTTTCCAAGTTATTATGAAGTCCATCTGCTTATCCATCTTCTTATAGCACAATAGTATTACATTACATTCATATACCACAACTTGTTTAGACATTCCCCAATTGATAGGTATCCCCTCATTTTTCAATTCTTTGCCACCACAAAAAGAATTGCTATAAATATTTTTGTACAAACAGGTCCTTTTCTCACTTCTATGATCTTTTTGGGATACAACTGTAGATATGGTATTGGTGGGTCAAAGGGTATGCATGCATTCATTTATAGCCCTTTGGGCACAGTTGCAAATTGCTCTCCAGAATGGTTTAATCCATTCACAACTCCACCAACAATGCAGTAGTGTTCCAATTTTTACACATCCTTTCCAATATTTAACATTTTCCTATTTTGTCATTTTAGCCAATCTGACAGGTGTGATGTGGAAGAGTTGTTTTGATTGGCATTTCTCTAATCAATAGTGATTTAGAGCATTTTTCATATGCTTATAGATATCTTTAATTTCTTCCTCTGAAAACTGACTGTTCACATCCTTTGACCATTTATCAATTGGGGAATGACTTGTGTTCTTATAGATTTGACACAATTCTCTGTATATTTTAGAAATGAGGCCTTTATCAGAGACACTGGTTGTAAAAATTCTTTCCCAATTTTCCACTTCCCTCTTAATCTTGGTTATGTTGGCTTTATTTGTACAGAAACTTTTCAATTTAATGTAATTAAAATTATACATTTTGCATTTCATAATGCTCTCTAACTTGTTTGGTCATAAAATCTTCCCTTCTCCATAAATCTAACAGATAAACTATTCCTTGTTCTCCCAGTATGCTTACAATATCAAACTTTTACCTAGATCATGCACCCATTTAGACTTTATTTTGGTATACAGTGTTAGATACTGGTCTATGCCCAGTTTCTGCCATATTATTTTCCAGTTTTCCCAGCAGTTTTTGTCAAATAGTGAGTTCTTATCCCAAAAGCTGGGGTCTTTGGGTTTATCAAACATAGATTACTATAGTTATTGACTGCTGTGTCTTATGTACCTAATCTATTCCACTGATCCACTGCTCTATTCCTTAGCCAGTATCAGGTAGTTTTCATGACTGTTGCTTTATAATACAGATTAAAATCTGGTATGCTTAGACCACTTTCCCTAGCATTTCTTTTCATTAATTCCCTAGATATGCTGGACCTTTGGTTCTTCCAAATGAATTTCGTTACTATTTTTTCTAGCTCTATAACATAATTTTTTTTGGTAGATTGATTGGTATGGCACTAAATATGTAATTTAATTTAGGTAAAATTGTCATTTTTATCATATTAATTTGACCTAGCCATAAGCAACTGATGTTTTTCCAATTAGTGAGATCTGACTTTATTTGTATTAAAAATGTTTTGTAATTGTGTTCATATAGGTCCTGGATTTGTTTTGGCAGATAGATTCCAAAATATTTTATAATTTCTACAGTAACTTTAAATGGAATTTCTCTTTCTATCTCTTGCTGTTGGATTTTGTTAGAAATATATATAGGAATGCCAACAATTTATGTGGGTTTATTTTATGTCCTGAAACTTTGCCAGATTTATTTATTATCTCAAGTAGTTTTTTACTTGATTGTCTAGATTCTCTAAGTGTATCATCATATCATCTGCAAAGAATGATAGCTTAGTTTCTTCTTTGCCTAATTTTATTACTTCAATTTATTTTTATTTTCTTGTTGCTACTGCTAACGTTTCTAGCACCAAATTGAGTAAGAGGGGTGATAGTGGACATCCTTGTTTCACCCCTGATCTTATTGGAAATGCTTCTAGCTGATCCCCATTACATATAATACTTGCTGATGGTTTTAGATAGATGCTACTTATTATTTTAAGGAAGACTTCATTTATTCCTACACTTTGTGGTGTTTTTAGTAGGAATGGGTGTTGTATTTTGTTAAAAACCTTTTCTGCATCTATTCAGGTAATCATATGGTCTCTGCTGGTTTTGTTGTTGATATGATCAATTATACTCATAATTTTCCTAATATTGAACCACCCTTGCATTCCTGGAATAAATCTCACCTGATAAAAGTATATTATTCTCATGATAAGTTGCTGTAGTCTTTTTGCTAATATTTTATTTAAAATTTTTGCATCTATATTCATGAAGGAAATTGGTCTATAATTTTCTTTCTCCATTTTGTCTCTTCCCAATTTAGGTATCAGTACCATATTTGTGTCATAAAAAGAATTTGGTAGGACTTCTCCAATTTTCCCAAATAGTTTGTAGAGTATTGGAATCAAGTGTTCTTTAAATGTTTGAAAGAATTCACTAGTAAATTCATCTGGCCCTGGAGATTTTTTCCTAGGGAGTTCATTGATGGCTTATTCAATTTCTTTTTCTGAGATGGAGTTACTTTGGTAATTTACTTCCTCTTCAGTTAATCTGGGCAACTTATGTTTTTGTAAATATTCATCCATTTCACTAAGATTGTCAAATTGGGCAAAATGTATTATGGGCAAAATAATTCCTAATTATTGTTTTAATTTCCTCTTCTTTGAAGGTAGATCATCCTTTTCATTTTTGATTCTCATAATTTGGTTTCCTTTCATTTTTATCATATTGACTAAAGGTCTATCAATTTTATTGTTTTTTCATAAAACCAGCTCTTAGTTTTATTTATTAATTGAATAGTTTTCTTAAATTCAATTTTATTAATCTCTCCTTTGGTTTTCAGTACTTCTAATTTAGTATTTAATTGGGGATTTTCAATTTCTATTTTTCTAGCTTTTTCAGTTGAATGCTCAATTTACTGACTTCCATTTTCTCTATTTTATTCATATATGCATTCAGAGATATAAAACTTCCCCTAAGAACTGCTTTTGCTATATCCCACAAATTTTGATATGTTGCCTCATTATTGTCATCCTCTTGAATGAAGTTACTGATTGTTTCTATATTTTTTTCTTTGACCCACTCATTCTTTAGAATTAAGTTATTTAGTTTCCAATAAGTTTTTAGTCTATATTTCCACAGCCCTTTATTACATATAATTTTTATTGCACCATGATCTGAGAAGGATGCATTTAATATTTCTGTTTTTCTGCACTGAATTGTGAGGTTTTTATGCCCTAGTACATGGTCAATTTTTGTGTATGTTCCATATACTGTTGAGAAGAAGGTATATTACTTCTTATCCCCATTCAGTTTTCTCCACATGTCTATCATATCTACCTTCTCTCTAACATTCTATTCACCTCCTTAACTTCTTTCTTGTTTATTTTGAGGTTATATTTATCAAGTTCAGAAAGGGGGAGATCGAGGTCCCCCACTAGTACAGTTTTGCTATTTCTTTCTCTAATTCCTTTAACTTCTCCTCTAGGAATTTGGATGCTATGCCACTTGGTGCATATATATTATGTAATGATATTGCTTCAGTCTCAATGGTGCCTTTTAGCAGGATATAATTTCCTTCCTTATCTCTTTTAATTAGATCCATTTTTGCTTTTGCTTTATCTGAGATAAGGATTGCTACCCCTGCTTTTTTTTTCACTTTAGCTCAAGCATAATATATTCTGCTCTACCCTTTTACCTTTACCCTGTGTGTATCCCCCTGTTTCA
Organism: Pseudochirops cupreus; assembly: GCA_028627135.1. Classification (NCBI taxonomy): domain Eukaryota; kingdom Metazoa; phylum Chordata; class Mammalia; order Diprotodontia; family Pseudocheiridae; genus Pseudochirops; species Pseudochirops cupreus. The sequence continues at coordinate 8,052 of JAQQSU010001435.1, read as the reverse complement.
AATGTCTTTCTTGAAGACAGTATATTGTAGGATTATGGTTTTTAATCCATTCTCCTATCCACCTCCATTTTATGGGAGAGTTTATCCCATTCACATTCACAGTTATGATTATTATCTGTGTCTTTCCCTTCTTCCTGTTCCCTCCCCTGTTTATGCTTTTATTTCTCAGTTCTCCCTTCCACTCCTTAAGAGTTTTCCTTTTGACCACTGTCTCCCTCAGTATTCTCTCCTTATTAGTCCCCTCCCTTTTCCTACCCTTCCCCCTTACTACTTCTTCCCTCCTTTCTAAGCACCCACCCCCTTTTCCCCCTTTCCCCTCCTACTGCTTGTGGGACATAATAGATTTTTATACTTGACAAAGAATGTTATTCCCTTCTTCAACCCAAACTGCTGATAGTAAATTTCATGCAGTGCTCTTCTCCCTCCCTCCTTTACCTCTACTACAATAAGTTTTTGTATCTTTTCATGTTAGAATCCTTTACTTAACTGATTATGTCAATTCATCCTTGAAACAAAAACAATGAGAGTAAAGTTCATATAATGTTCATCTCCCTCCCTTCTTTCTGTCTATGGTGTGTTTTTATGCCTCTTTGTGTGGCATAATTTGCCCTTTTCTCTCTCCACCTTTCCTTTCCTCCCATTACAATCCCTTTGCACCCCTTAATAAGGATTTTTCTCATCAGATTACTTAATTTATAACTATACCCTCTATCCATGTATATCCCTTTTAAATGTCATGATAATTATACAATTCTTAATATTGACAGGTATCAGTTTCAATACAGGGATATAAACAGTTTGCTCTTATTGAATCATGAGGGGTGTGTGTGTGTGTGTGTGTGTGTGTGTGTGTGTGTGTGTGTGTGTGTGCACGCGCATCTGTGTGTCTGTGTCTGTGTTTTCCTTGTTTACCTTTTTATGTCTCTCTTGAGTCTTGTTTTTGGAAATCAGATTTTCTGTTGAGCTCTGGCTTTTTCATAAGGAAAGTCTGGAAGTCCCTTATTTCATTGAATGACGATCTCCTTGCCTGAAAGATTATGCTCAGATTTTCTGAATAGTTGATCCTTGATTGTAGTCCAAGCTCTTTTGCCTTACAAAATATCATATTCTAATCCTTCCAATCTTTTAATGTAGAAGCTGCTAGATCCTGTGTGATCCTGACTGTAGTTCCATAATATTTGAATTGTTTCTTTCTGGCTGCCTGCAGTATTTTCTCCTTGATTTGATAGTTCTGGAATTTGACTCCAATATCTCTTGGAGTTTTCAAATTGTGATCTCTTTCAGTAGGTATCTGATAAATTCTTTCAGTAACTATTTTACTCTCTGATTCTAGGACTTCAGGACAGTTTTATTTGATAATTTCTTGGAGGCTGTTGTCCAGGATGTTTTTTCATCATGGCTTTCCAGTAGACCAATAATTCTTAGATTGTCTCTCCTGGATCTGTGCTGCAACTCAGTTGTTTTTCTAATGAGATATTTTACATTTCCTTCTAATTTCTCAATCTTTAGGTTTTGTTTGACTGCTTCTTGATGCATCATAGAGCCATTAGCTTCAATTTGACTGATTCTAATTTTTAGCAAATTGGTTTCCTCATTTATTTTTTGAAGATCCTTTTCCATGTGTTCAAATTTCATTTTTAGGGAGGTATTTTCTCCAGTTAGATTTTGAACCTCCCTTCCTGGGTCATAAAATTTACTTTTTAAAGATTTGTTTTCTTCAGTGTGATTTTTTTTCCCCATTATAACAATTTCAATATTAAAAGAATTGGTCAATTTATCATCTACCTCTCTGATTTGGCTTTTAAAATGCTTCTTGGGGGTGGAGCCAAGATGACTGAGTAGAAGCACAAATTTGTTATAATCTCCCACTCCAATCACTTCTAATACATTTTGTAAAAATGACTAAGCAAACTTTAGAGTTACAGAACCCACAAAGAGACAGACAGAAACAAATCTCCCACTGAAGGCAGTCTGACAGTGGACAGGAAGAGTCTATAGCAACACTGCTGGGAGCCAAGCACAGTCCCACATGAGCCACACAGTTCCACCCAGGAGGCCCAATCAGCGGCAGCCAGAACAGACTTTGGGAGACTGAATCAGCAGCTGTGGCAGTTTCCAGACTTCTCAACCCATAAAAGCCAAAAAGAAAGTAAAAGGTCAATGTGGAACTCTGTTGGAACTGGGTGGAGAAGAGCACAGTCTGACCCCTGCCCCTAGGGTGAGAAGTGGTTGAAGCATGGGACTGCAGTTGCTGCATGTGGCTGCCTCAGGAGCTCCTGGCCTGCCAATTGTAAGGGGACCAAGCAACCATTCAGAGGGTAATTACTCTTGCTTTAACCTGCTTGAATCTGGATAATGGTCTTGGGTGGTGGCCCTGGAGTGTGTGTCTAGTGTTCCAGAGCTTGTGGGGGCTGCAGGAAGTGCACTCTCCTAATACCTTCGACATCTCAGAATACCCCAGCAATTTGGGACATAGCTCTCTTCACACTGGAAGCAGAGTTCTATTATGGTAAAGAGCTCAAAAGTCAAGTAATTGGCTGGCAATATGAGCAAGCAGAGGAAGCAAAAACAGATCACAGAATTCTTTTTTGGGGGACAAAAAGAATCAAAGCATGGAATGGGAGGAAGACAATAAAGTCAGAACTCCTGCATCAAAAGCTTCCAAGAAACATATGAACTGGTTATAGGACATGGAAAAACTCAAGAAGGATTTTGAAAATCAAGTAAGAGACATGTAGGAAAAATTGGGAAGAGAAATGAGAATGATGCAAGAAAATCATGAAAAGCAAGTCAATAGCCTGCTAAAGAAGATGCAAAAAATACTGAAGAAAATAATACCTTAAAAAATAGGCTAACTCAAAAGACAAAAGAGGCCCAAAAAGCCAGTGAGGAGAAGAATGCCTTAAAAAGCCAAATTTGCCAGATGGAAAAGGAATTTCAAAAACTCACTGAAGAGAATAATTCCTTTAAAATTAGACTGGAGCAATTGGAAGCTAAAGACTTTATGAGAAATCAAGATACTATAAAAAAGATCCAAACAAATGAAAAAATAGAAGGCAATGTGAAATATCTCGTTGGAAAATCTACTAAGCTGGAAAATAGATATTGGAGAGATAATTTAAAAATTATTAGACTACTTGAAAGCCATGGTCAAAAAAAGTGGTTAGACAACATCTTTCAAGGAATTATCAAGCAAAATTGTCTTGATATTCTAGAACCAGAGGACAAAATAGAAATTGAAAGAATTCACCAATTGTCTCTTGAAAAAGATCCCCAAAAGAACACTCCTAGGAATATTATAGCCAAATTCCAGAGTTCCCAGGTCAAGGAGAAAATATTACAAGCTGCCAGGAAGGAACAATTTTACCGTTGTGGAAACACAATCAGGATAACACAAGACCTAGCAACTTCTACATCAAGGGAATAAAGGGTTTGGAATATGATATTCCAGAGGTCAAAGAAGCTGGGAGTAAAACCAAAAATCACCTACCCAGAAAAACTGAGTATAATGCTTCAGGGAAAAACATGGTCATTCAATTAAATAGAGGATTTTCAAGAATTCTTGATGAAAAAACCAGAGTTGAACAGAAAATTTTACTTTCAAATACAAGAAGCAAGAGAAGCATGAGAAGGTAAACAGGAAAAAGAAATCATAAAGAACTTATTAAAGTTGAACTATTTACATTCCTACATGGAAAAATGATAATTATAACTCATATGACTTTTCTCAGTATGAAGATAGTTGAAGGGAACATATATGTATGTATAGTAAGGTATGTGTATATATAAATATATATGTGAATGAGGGCATATATATGTTCATATGTAGATGGACAGAGCACAGGATGAGTTGAATATGAAGGGATGATATCAAAAAAATAAAATTACGAGGCGAGAGGAATTTATTGGGAGAAGGAGACAGGGAGAGATAGATTACAGCAAATTATCTCATAGAAAAGAGGCAAGAGAACACTGTTAGAATTGAGGGGAAGAGCAGGAAGGTGAAAGGGAATGGTACAACCTTATTCTCATTGAATTTACCTTAAGGAGGGAATAGCATACACACTCAATTGCCTATCTTACTCTACAGGAAAATGTGGGGGGTAGGGGATAAGAAGGGAGATGATAGAAGGGAGGGCAGATTGGAGGAGAGGGCAGTTAGAAGCAAACATTTTTGAAAAGGGATAGGGTCAAAGGAGAAAATAGGATAAGTGGGGGGTGGGATAGGATGAATGAAAGTATAGTTAGTCTTTCACAAGATAACTACTATGGAAATGATTTGAGTAACTACAGATGTAACACCTATATTGAACTGCTTATCTCCCAATCCTGTGGCTACTTCCACTATTTCAGGATTTTACACTGGGGCAATAATCTCTGGTTTTCAGGGTTAGGTAGGGGGATTAGAGCAGCTAGGTTTACTCTGCCATCTTGGCTCCCAAAAGTTCACATAGGTGATTTTTTTTAAACAACCAGGCTATGGGTTGATAGCCCCAGGAGAAGCTGCTCTCACTCCCACTGGCCCTGTCTTTGTCTTGTGCCCAGATTCAACAGATCTCTATCCTGTGGTGAAAGGTCTGCAAATTTTTCCTGTGGTGGGTAGGCTTACTCTCTAGGGCTTGCTCTGGCTCCTCTGTGGTCTGGTCTTGGGTCTGTACTGGTGCATCCCCTGTATGCTCCACATTCCTGTTGCCCAGTACCATGTGCATGCTTTCCTGGACTGGGAATCTGCCATGTGCCACATCCGAATGGATTCTGTCACTCTAAAGTCTGTTCAGATTCACTTTTTAGAGATCATTTATTTTGTATCTCAATCCCTTGTTAATTTTTTGTTCTAGACTTACTAGTCTGAAGATCATTTGGCTTAATACAGAAAAAAAGGAGTCTGCCTTCTGTCATCCTCCCAAAGCCTTTAGGAGGATATATAAAGAGGGCTCGGAAGTTCAGTGAAGCCTTCATTTCCCATCAAGATAATTCTTTGGAATTCACTACACCATCATCATATCCCTTATTCTCTATGCTAGGTACCTTCTTCCTCTCTTTTTCTCTAATTTTAGTATTAGATTGCAAGCTTCTTGTAGACAAGGACTATTTCCTTTTCTTATTTTTATCCCCATCAGTTAGCACAATGCCTGAAATATAGTAGGCTTTTAAGAAATGCTTATTGAGGTATTTTATTCTCATTTTCTCTCTTACTAGGAGTAGCAGTAGTATCCTTTTGGTCTACCTTATGTAAGGCAATACACATTTATTAAATGCTTGCTATGTGGTAGGTACTGTGCCAAGCAGAATGGATACAAAGACAGCTGAGGAGTTCCTAGTCTAATGGAGACCATATGCAAAAAACTATCAACAAATAAGCTATATTTAGTATTTTATTTTCCCCAGTTATATGTAAAAACAGTTTTAATATTTATTTTTAAAACTTTGAGTTCTAAATTCTCTTCCTACCTCCCTCCCCAAGCCTCCCCCATTGAGAAGGCAAGCAATTCAATATAGATTATACATTCACAGCCATATGATATAGTCATGTTGGGAAAGAAAACAGACTAAAAAACCAAACCAAAACAAAGCAAAAATGCTCAAGAAAAATGAAGAAATCCAAAAAAGGTATGCTTCAGGTATTCAGACGTTCTCAGTTCTTTTTTTTCCAGGGATGGATAGCACTTTTCATCATAAGTCATTGAGAGTTGTCTTGGATCATTGTATTGTTTAGAATAGCTAAGTCATTCATAACTGAATATCTTACAATATTTCTGTTATTTTGTTTGCAGCACATTTCTCTTTACATCAGCTCATGTAAGACTCTCCAGGCTCTTCTGAGAGCATCCTGCTCATCATAGCACAACAATATTCCATCATAATCACAGTCACTCCCCAGTTGATGAGCCTCTCCTTAATTTCTAATTATTTGCCACCAGAAAAGTGCTGTTACAAATATTATTGTACATATAGGTCCTTTTCCTTTTTGTCTTTTATATGTTTTGGAATATAGACTTAGTAGTGGTATTGCTACTTTAAAGCATATGCCTTTGGGCATAGTTCCAAATTGCTCTACAGAATGGTTGAATCAGTTCACAACTCTACCAACAGTGCTTTTGTGTCTCATTTTTCCCACACCCCTCCACCACTTGTCATTTTTTTCTCTCCTATTAGTCAATCAAACACGTATGAGGTAAGTACTTCATGATTTTCATTTGCATTTCTACAAGCAATAGTTAGTTTGAGCATTTTTTCATATGAATATAGATAGCCTTGATTACTTCATCTGAAAACTGTTCTTGTATTTTTATCATTTATCAATTGGGGAATGACCCTTATTTTTACAAATTTGACTCAGTTCTCTATATGTTTGAGAAATGAGGCCTTTATCAGAGAAATTTGCTTGAATTTTTTTTTCACTGTTGATATTGCTAACTGTATTTCCCTGTGTCCCATTTCCCCCTCTATTTATTCTATTCTCTCTCCTTTCAACCTGTCTGTAGGGTTAATGGAATATAAGATCTTCCCCATCCATTAATAGGCCTATGTGACCACATGTGTTTCCCTTTTTTCCTTGGAAGAGGGCCCATGTTACCAGGTCTAAAGGTACACAGGTATTTCAATCATGGATGTCTTGTGCTTTGAACTCTGACCCAGTTCACAGCTATGACATATCCTGAGTCACACAGTGCCTATCAGGCGAAAACTATATATATTCAGGGAGATTTATTTTTCCTTGGGGGAGGAACTTGCCTAAGGAGAAGCTTGGTTAGGGGGAAACATGTTTGTAACAAGACTTTCACACCTTTTGGCACTGTGCCAATTAGGCACTGAGTCACCTGGGTTGTGATGTCTTCTGGTTCTGGGCCTATTAGTTAAAAACTAATACTGCTGGGAGTTTGGTAGTTTACTTTGGCCTCACTCATGGGAAGAATGTTTCTTTGTGATTTGGCCAGATGAGACTTTGGGTGGCTGTTGTTAAGCAGCCCCTACTACCTACCCCTAGCTTTGTGAATCCAGATGTTGGTGCTCCCTGGTCTGGTGATTAGGAATCTATTACTCTGTTAAGATACTTGGAGCCCTGTCTATTGGATTCTTTCTTGGATACTCACTTCTTTCTATTTGTCTATCTGCGTTGTTTAAAGATTGTCAACCCCTTTAAGCTAGAAAAGCAGATCAAAGAACCAGTGCTAGCAGCCTACCTCATGCTCTAGTGTGGTTGCTAATACACTGTCCATCCTCAAAAGTATTTCATTTCTGACTATCCTATCCCCGAATATTCCCTCCCTTCTATCACCCTTTCCCTCATTCTTGTCTTATCCCTTTCCCCTGCTACATTCCTATAGGGTAAGAATGGGTATCTATACCCAATTGAAGTGTGTATGGTATTCCTTCTTCATGCCAATTCTGGTTAGAAGAAATTTAACTCACTTTCCCTCACCTCCCCAATCTTCCCCTCCATTGTAAAAACTTTTTTTTTGCCTCTTTTATTGTAAACAGTTTAACCTCATTAAGTCCTTTATGATTTCCTTTTCCTGATTGCCTTTTTATGCTTCTCTTGAGCCATGTATTTGAAAATCAGATTTCTTATTCAGCTCTGGTCTTTTCTCTTCTCTTCTCTTTTCTTCTTCCTTTGTTTCTTTTTGTTTTTTGGAGATTGAAGCATACTATTTTTTACTTTATTTTTTCATGGCTTTTTTTGGGGGGGGTCTATATTTTCTTTCACAACATGACCAATATGAAGATATGATTTTCATGACTGCACATACACAACCCACATCAAATCTCTTGCATCCTTTTTTCCCCCATCATGGAGTTTTTATTCTTTTTTTAAATTTTTTAATTTTTTTTAAATTTTATTTTAGTTTACATCATTCATTTCCACAAGGTTTTGAGTTACAGATTTTCTCCCCATCTTTACCCTACCCACCACCCCAAAGCAGCCATCCCAGTGTATCCCCCCACCCCCAATCTATTCTCTCCTATGTCTTCCCCCCTCACCCCTCTGACTTTTCGGTAGGGCAGGATGGATCTCCCAACCACAGTGCCTGTGTATCTCAAGTTCCAGTT
>JAQQSU010014349.1:0-11438 GCA_028627135.1 Pseudochirops cupreus | reverse complement strand
GCTATATTTCTCATGTAGAGAGCCTGTTGCATTTTGTGATTAATAACCATATCAGCATACTTATAGTTACTGTAGGCATTGTGAATACTGCATTGTTGATACACTCTGAAAGATGAGTAGCTCTTTTTGTGAGAAAACTCAGCAGGTATCCCATCCAAATAGCAACCCTGAGTGAAATCAGGCTCATAAATGAAGGCCTGCCTACTCAAGTTGGAGTTAGATAGACATTTTTTCTGGAGTGGCCACAGTGAAAGGGAGTCCCTCAAAACTGGTGTAGGTTTTACAAGGAAAACTAATCTAGTCAACAAAATTGCATGCCTGCAAAAAGGAGTGAATGATAGACTCATGACAGTGTGATTGCCACTTTCAGGATAACTCCATACCACCATCATCAGTGCCTATGATGAACCCTGAAGTGGTCAAAGGAAAAACAAGTATGTAGATCTGGAGATCCTTATCATCAGTGTGCCGAAAGAGGACAAACTTATAATTCTGGGTGACTGTTAATGCTAGAGTAGTTTCAGACTACCAGATGTGGCAGGGAGTCATTGGGAGGAATGGACTTTAAAATAGCAACAGCAATGGACGCTTGCTACTGAAGACTTGTGCATCTTATGACTTCCTCATTAGTGACAAGATCTTCCATTTACCTAAACACAATAAAACTTCATGGATGCACCCTCTCAGCAAACATTGGCATTTAATAGATTATGTGACTATAAGGAGGAGAGATAGAGATGATGTGAGAGTGACAAAGGCAATGCGTGGCCCAGAGTGCTGGACTGATCATAGACTTCTCTTCTCCAATGCAAATACTCACTTTCAACAAAAGTAGTGGCCTCAAGGTGAAATGACTACAAGAAGAATTAATGTCGACGTATTAGAGCTCTTCCTTAGGCATAAACACTTTGTTGCAACTTTGGAGGGAGGGAAAGTTGAACCAATGCACATTTAGGAAAAGTGGAAAAGTAAAGGAGTGAGAAGTTTTCAGAGGTTAGTGTACAGCTCTGCATTTGTTTATCTGGGTCACAATAGTCACAAACATCAAGACAGGTTTGATGAAAATGATGGGGAAATTCAGAAGCTTCTAACATAAAAAATGAGAAAATCACAGGGTTGACCAAACATTGTCAAATAGATAGTAAATAGATGAACAGATAGTCCAACCATTTCTAAAAAGACAACATTTAAGTACATCAAAAATAAAGTGCAAGTAAAGCTCAGAGAGATGCAGGATAATTGGCTCAATAAGAAGTCAGATGAAATTCAGTTTTATATTGATAGTAAGAAATGCAAAGTGCTTTTATGATGCCCTGAAGGCTACTTATGGGCCAAAGATCTATGGTGTATCTCAACTACTCAGTGCTGATGGAGCCACATTGATTAGTGATAAGGACATGATCCTAGAGAGATGGGCTAAATACTTCCATAGTGTTCTCAACAGATCATCAACCAATGCTGAAACAATTGATCATTTCTCTCAGGTTGAAGGCAATCCTGCCCTAGCCGAAATTCCAGCTAAAGAATAGGTTTTGAAAGCCATTATGCTCCTTTTGTGTGGCAAAGCACCTCCTGGTGCTGATTCTATTCCAGATGAGATTTACAAGGTAGGGGATACATAATTCACAGAAAAACTGACTGAAATTTTCCTGGTTAAGTGGAAGAGAAGGTTATCCAGCAAAAACTCAAGAATGCTTCCATTGTCCATCTCTATAAAGATGAAGGAAATAGATCATCCTGCAACAATCATAAGGGGTTCTCTCTAATAGTCATTGCTGGAAAGATTCTTGCTAGAGTCATCCTTAATAGAGTGATCCTTCACTTGAAGCATGATCACGTGCCTGAGAGCCAGCATGGCTTCAGAAATGGGTAAGGAATGGTCCATATGCTATTTCCTGCCCAACAACTCCAGGAGAAATGCCAGAAGTAGAATAGAAGTCTGTACACAACATTTGTAGATCTGATGAAGGCCTTTGATACTGTCAGTCATGAGGGCTTATGGAAAAGTAGGTCAAAATTTGGCTGTCTGGAGAAGTTCATCAGCATTGTAAATCAATTTCATGACCGTGTGCTTGCCAGGTTCTGGATAATGGATAATGCTCTTGAGCTTTCCCATTCACCAATGGAGTGAAACAAGGCTATATGCTTGTTCCCATGCTTCTTAGCATTATGTTTTCAGCCATGTTGGCAAATACCTTCAATGAGGATGAACATGGCATCAAGGTCAGTTACTGCACTGATGATAAATTCTCTAGCTTGAAAAGGCTACAGGCAAAGAACAGAGTGGAAGGAGTGTTGGTGAATGATTTTCTGTTTGCAGATGACTGTGCACTCAATGCAGCTTCTGAAGCTGAGATGCTAAAAAGTTTGGATTGATTCTCTACTGCTTATGCTAATTTTGACCTAACAACTAACACTAAGAAAACATAGGTGCTCCATCATCTAGCACCTCACCATTTGAGGAGCCATCAGTTTTGAATAGTGTGGATAAGTTCACTTATCTTGCCAGTATTCTTTCCAGGGATGTATACATTAATAATGAGGTTGACACAAACATTGCCCAAACTAACTCAGGGTTTGGGAGGCTGTGAAGGAAAGTGTGGGAGATAAGAGGTATTAGACTGACTACCAAACTGAAGGTCTGCAAGACATTTTGCTGACTAAATTGTATGCCTGTAAAACCTTGACAGTATGCCAGTGCCATGCCAAGGCACCGAATTGCTTCCATTTGAATTGTCTGAGGAAGATTCTGAAGACCAAATTGTAGGATGAAATACAAGACACAGGTCCTCAAACTAAATTGCCAAGCATTCAAAACCTCAGGGTCATAGGATCATAAATTTAATATTGACCTTAGAGATCACCTAGGCCTGGGCTAAATCTCTCACTTTTACAGAAGAGGGAACTGAGTTCCAGCAAATCTAAATTATTTGAAAAGTGCTTTTCTCAAAATAACACTATATGGTACATATATATATTCTAATTCTTATTCTAAATAATAATTTCAGAGATGAGGAAATAAAAACTAATAAAAGTTAAATAAATTGCCCAATGTCATATACCTAGTTCCATATCTGGAACTTGAAACCAGGCTTCTCTTGATTCCTAGTTCAATACTCTTCTCTACATTATGTTGCCACTCAAAGCTTTCTAATAGGACTCAGTTTGGTCTCCTGAAAATTGTGAAGTTTTCATAAACATAAAGCAGTGGGAAAGAGACAAAAGAATTTCTACTCATTTTATCCAGTTTTGGGGTATATATTATTAAATAGTTTGCAAGCTATAATACATTAATCTTTTGTTTCTCCCCAGTGTAAAAGGGTGAGCAATAAATGATAATATTGGAGCCCAAAAACATGTCTCCATTTAATCCTCAAACAATATTAAGGAATTTTAGTTCTTAAGATCAGTCTTTATAAATGGGGTCACAAAGAGTTGGACACAACTGGAAAAGAATTTATTAATAAATATTTTGCATATTGCAAAACATTCTGTATACATTATCTCATCTAAGTTTTATAATAATCATTTGAATTAAGTACTTCTTGCTATTCAATAATTTTGGTTGTATCTGACTCTTTGTGCCCCCTTTTGGGATTTTCTTGACAAAGATGCTAGAACAGCTTGTCATTTCCTTCTCCAGCTCCTTTTGCAGATGAGAAATTGAAGTAAACAGGGTTGAGTAACTTGTGCAGGATCACATGGCTGGTGATTGAGGCCAATTTTGAATTTGGGAGAATGAGTCTTCCTAATTCCAGACCCGTGCTCTATCCACTGCACCATCTATAGGCTTTGCTATTCATTTTTCACAGTTGAAGAAACAATCTCAGAGAAAATTGCTTGCTTACTGAGTGACAGAGTTGAGTATTAGTGCCAGACCCTCCTAAGTTCTGATTTAGTGAAGTCACTTGAACACCCTCTGACTCAATTTCTTCATATGTCAAATAAGGACTTCAAAGTAGACAAATTAATGTCTAAATTTCTGTGATGATAAATTGAATTCACTAACAGCAATTCACTAACACATACTTTGACATTACAACTTCATACTGAGAATAACAAAGTACAACACAAAACAACACAAAAATAAAAGTTTAATATGGAGGTAAGATTATAGAGCTAGAGATGGAAGGGAAAACTGGGGCCTAAGCCAATTAAGTAATTTGACCAAGTTCCCAAAGGCACTAAACATCAGAGTCAGGATTTGAACCCAAACCCTGTGACTTCAGAATGTTTTTTTTTCATACAAGAGCTTGCTTCTCCCAACTCAAATCTTTATAGCTACACACACACACACACACACACACACACACACACACACACACACATTGATAATCGAAAATGCTAATAATAGGAAACAAAGTAATTGCCTATAAATTGGGAAATTGAAAAAAAACTTAATTGATGTAATGGAATTTTGTTGAGCTATAAGATAGGACAACACTGAAGAATTTAGGAAAACATAAATGATACATATACAAAGATGTGGATGAAGGAAATTGTTAATAATAAATGACTTCAAGAGACTGATTTCCCCCTTTTTCATTTATCTTTATTTCAAAAGTTCAGTCTCTGAAGGCTAAGCTAACCTTCTCCTCTATCCAGACCCCATCTATGTGGGATGACCATTGCATTCCACTCAGATTACATACTTTGAATTTATTGCCCTTGGGTGGGACTAACTTAGTAGTTGATAACATAATCAAAGATCAGGTCCAACCCCTTGCTGTAATATTCATTCTCTTATTAATTGTTTGACAATCAGAATTGATTGCCAACCTCAGGAATATTCCTGTTCCAAAAGAGCATAGAAACCATGAATTTGTTGCCATCATTGTCTTTGGCCTAAGAGAGACAGCTAAATAACCGTCCTTTTATTAAACTGTTGTCATTATTTTTTTAAATCAGTCCTTATATGTGGATAACAACTGGTCAAGGCTTTGCACCGAGAACGCCCTCTGATGCTCTTGAACAATGACAATGTGAACAGGTGTGTAGCAGGCAAAACTTTTCTGAACATGTGTAGAGAAGATATAAAATAGAACCATGGACATTGGCCAGAAGAGGTATTATTCAGAGTCAATGAGGTTGCTGTAATGTCTGACCTAAGCTATTCTCAATGCAGTTATCTTGTCATACTATGCGTTAGTCTGGTCTAGGACAGCACTACCTCACTAAGAAAGTAGTCTGATAGAGCCAGGATGCCATCACAGAAAGCACATTATTTTCGACATTAGAAAACCTCCCTTCAAATCCCAGTTATAGCCCTGTGTGACCTTGGGTAAGTCAACTATCCTTCCGAATTTTAATTTTAAAAACTAAGGGAAAAAAACGATTGTAATACATGCAGGAACTATTGGACTGGACTGTTATGAAGTACTTCGTAATTTTTGAAGTATCATAAAAATGAGTTATTATTATTGAGAAATTATAGAACTTAGAGTTTGATGAGGCCTAAGATATCTAAGGGTCATAGAATCATAGGATTATACAGATATCTGGAAAGGACATGGGAAATAATCTTTTCTAAACATCTTAGTTTCAGATAAGGAACTGTGTACTAAAGAATTTATGTAGCTTGCCTAATGTGACAAAACTAGGAAGTCGAAGTCCTAGAATTTAAGCTTAGGTATTCTGACTTTATGTGAAAGACTTTTTGGGACAGCTAGGTGGCACATGGGGTGGCTAGGTGGCACAGTGAATAGAGCATCAGCCCTAGAGTCAGGAGGACCTGAGTTCAAATCTGGCCCCAGACACTTAACATTACTAGCTGTGTGACCTTGGGCAAGTCGCTTAACTCCAATTGCCCTCCAAAAAGCAAAAAATACAAATTAAAAAAAAAAAAAAGACTTTTCTATGGATTTCACAACCATAAACCTATCCTATAGAGCATGACTACTTATAAAAAATACATATCCAGGAATGGAGGTAGTGTGATCTCTATGAACTATAGTGATGTATATTGTCCAACCAACTGCCTTCTAACATTGGTTACAAGCCAGAAGGAAAGAAAAGAATTATTAGTATCTGATCTTTATCTTGAACAAGATCAGGCAAGTGACCAGCAGCATCCCCTGGTAGTTAGAGGTGAAATATGTGTAAAGATTTGTAATGCCTACATGAGTTGGTTGTTACAGTGATCAAATGAGAATATTTATGCAAAAATAACATTTAAAAATTTAAAGCAACCTAAAAATGCCAACCCCAATTAATGTGAACAAATGTAGACTATGATTAAGGAGATGTGAATTGTAGCCCCATTTCTCATCCTTATTAATTACGAGAAATTGAACAAGTAACTGCCATTTTAAGAATCTCAGTTTTCTTTCGTTTGAGTAGGGGAGGTGATGATAGCCACTTTAACTCACAGGGATACAAAGAATAAATGAATGTATAGACATAAAGGTATTTTTTTCTATAAATAAACTTTCTACTTCAAAGTGATGAAGTGTGAAAATTTAGAATTATTGTTTTAGATTTTTGAAGTAAATTGTTTTCATTTAGTTTTCCTCACCATTTTGTTGGGATTCCCTGTATTCATAAAACATATACCCGTAATAGATCAGGAGTTTTCTCTAGTGTAATTTTAAGGACTTTAAGGGAAAAGAAGAGCAGCCCCTTCTCTGCCAAAAGGTTGAGGAAACTTGACCTAGAAAACAATCTTTTGGATAACAGAACATTGGACAATCAAGCTAGACCAGTGGTTCTGTGATAGAGAGGATGGAAGAATTACACCTGTTGAAACACTTGTCCCACTTTCTGCATTACCTACATTCCCCCTCAGGCTGAATATAGACAAATACTGACCTGACCCAATCTTGTTTAGCTTATGAGAGCTGACAAGATCACAGCTTGAGGTAGCTATGACTGGAGGCAAATTCTCTCTCTCTCTCTCTCTCTCTCTCTCTCTCTCTGACACACATACACACACACACACACACACACACTCACACGGACACATGCACGCGCACACACACACACACACACACACACATTTGCAATGCATGTATAGCCATGAGGTATGCTGAATATATATTAGTGCCCTCCAGAGTTTGCTGTTAGAAAAATCTAGGCTTTCCCAGAGATCAAATGCTACAGCTGCATTCTATTAAGGGTATGTACGATTGTATTAACCCTCAAATTTACCATTTAATGTGAAAATTTTCTCCTTCTAAGCATGAAACTACAAATCCACAGAAACTGAGCACTTAGATCTCAAAGAAATATGTTTTTTTATATTTTATATTTCTGTTTGGAATATCATCTTCCTACTTGAAAAGATGTTTGGTAAAATTTGGGGAAATTAATCAATTTGGAATGGTAGTAGTGTTAATAATACACCCCCTCAATGAAGTGTTTCCATCAAGACAATAAGGAGGGAGGGGGACATCAATGTTCATGTTAAAAAATAAAAAAATAAGGGGGATTTGTTTCACTAGCAGCATAGCTCATTTCTGTTAAAAAATATTCCTTTAGCTTAATATGAATTCCTTCTTATATTCTAAATTAACATCATTGAGTCATATGATCATGAGATTTTGAATAATAAGGCACCTTATAGTTCTTCTCTTTTAAAAGTGAGAAGTCATTGATGGAATAAGAATAGACAATGAAGAAACAAAGCTATCATTCTTTGTAGATGATATGATGATATACTTAGAGAAACCTAAAGAATCAGCTACAAGCACTACTTGAAATATTAACAACTTCAGCCAAGTTGAAGGATATAAACCTACACAAATCATCAGTATTTCTATATTTTACTAAGAAAGCCAAGCAACAAAGTACAGAAAGAGAAATTCCATTTAAAATTACAGTAGACAATGTAAAATATTTGGGACAACACCTATTAAGACAAATCAAATTCCCAGGGTCAAAAATGAAAAGGGTGAATTCACTGCTAACATAGAGGAAATTAAAACAATAATTAGGAGCTATTTGGTCCAACTGTATGCTAATAAATCTGACAATCTAAATGAAATGGATGGATATTGGCTAAAATATAAATTGTCTAAATTAAGAGAAGAGGAAATAAAACACTTAAATAATGCCATTTAAGAAAAAGAAATTGGAAAAGCAATCAATGAACTCCTTAAGAAAAAATCACCAAAGCCAGATGGATTTACAAGAGCATTCTTCCAAACATTTAAAGAACAATTAAGTACAATACCATATAAACTATTTGGAAAAATCGGCAAAGAAAGAGCCCTACCAAATTATTTTTAGGACACAAATGTGGTACTGATTTCTAAACCAGAAAAAGCCAAAACAGAGAAATAAAATTATGGAACTATTTCCCTAATGGATATTGATCCAAAAAATTTTAAATAAAATATTACCAAAAATATTACAGGAACTTATCATGAGGATAATATATTATGACCAAGTGGGATTTATACCAGGAATGCAGAGCTGATTCAATATTAAGAAAACTACCAGCAATATTGACCATATCAACAAAAAAATTAACAGATATCTAATAATTATATCAATAGATGCAGAAAAAGCTTGTGACAAAATATAGTACCCACTCCTATTATAAACGCTAGAAGTATAAGAATAAATTGGATTTTCTTTAAAATAATAAGTAGAATATATACAAAAGCATAAACAAGCATTGTATGTAATGGGTTTAAGTTAGAGGCATTTCTAAAAAAGGTTGAAACAAGGATGTCCATTATCACCACTGTTATTCAATATTGTGCTAGAAATGTTAGCTTTAGCAATAAGAGAAGAAAAATAGATTGAAGGAATTAGAATAGGTAGCGAAGAAACAACGCTATCGCTTTTCACAGATTTAGAGAATCATAGAGAATCAACTAAAAAACTACTAGAAATAATTAACAACTTTGACGAAGTTGCAGGATATAAAATAAACCCATATAAATCATTGCATTTCTACGTATTACTAACAAAGTCCAGCAGCAAGAGATAGAAAGAGAAATCCATTTAAAATAATTGTAGACAATATAAAATATCTGGGAATCTACCTGCCAAGACAAACCCAGGAAGTCTGTGAACATGATGACAAAACACCTGTCACAGAAAAAAAAGTCAGTTCTAAATAGCTGGGAAAATGTCAG
Source organism: Pseudochirops cupreus (assembly GCA_028627135.1). Taxonomy (NCBI): domain Eukaryota; kingdom Metazoa; phylum Chordata; class Mammalia; order Diprotodontia; family Pseudocheiridae; genus Pseudochirops; species Pseudochirops cupreus. The sequence continues at coordinate 2,355 of JAQQSU010014349.1, read as the reverse complement.
CTGATCATGATTAGGCTGAGCTAATATAATAAAAACATTAATTCTACCTAAATTAATTGACTTATTCAGTGTCATGCCAAACTACCAAAAAAAATTTATAGAGCTAGAAAAAAAACAAAGACAAAAAAAGAAAATTCATCCAGAAGAAAAAAATGTTCAGAATATTAAAGGAATTTTAAAGAAAAATAATGCAAAGGAAGGTAATCTAACTATACCAGATCTAAAACTGTATTATAAAGCAGCAGTCATCAAAACTATTTGGTCCTGGCTAAGGGATAGAGTAGTGGATCAGTGGAATATGTTAGGTATATAAGATATAATAGTCAACAACTATAGTAATCTACTGTTGGGTAAACTCAAAGACTCTAGCTTCTGGAACAAGAACTCACCACTTGACAAAAACTGCTGGGAAAACTGGAAAATAGTACGGAAAAAACTAGGTATAGACCAACATCTTACACTGCATACCAAGATAAGGTAAAAATAAGTAACTGATTTAAATTTAAAGGGTGGTACCATAAACAAATTAGGAGAACAAGCAATAGTTTACCTGTCAGATCTATGGAGAAGGGGACAATTTATGACCAAACAAGGGATTGAGAAAATTATGAAATGGAAAATGGATAATTTTGATTACATTAAATTAAAATGTTTTTACACCAGCAAAGTCAATGCAACCAAAAATAGAAGGGAAGCAGAAAGCTAAAGAAACATTTTTTTACAACCAATGTCTCTAATAAGGGTCTCATTTCTAAAATATATCGGAAGGGGGGGTGGAGTCAAGATGGCAGAGTAAAAGCAGAAACTTGCTTGAGCTCATGCTCCAATGACCTCTCATACCTGTAAAAAAAAATGACTCTAAACAAATTTTAGTGCTATAGAACCCAAAGAGTTATAGAGAGAAACAAATCTCCTGCTGAAGGCAGCCTGGCAGACTGACAGGAAGGGTCTATTGCACGACACTGGGAGTAGACTGGAGTCCCATGTGGGCCACACTGGCACAGACCTGCAGCACAGAGCAGAGGCACAGACCAGCCATATCAGATTTCAGGGGACTGAATCACTGGCAGCTGAGGTGGTTTCCAGACTTCTCAATCCATAAATGTCAAAAAGAAACTGAAAGGTCAGTGGGGAATCTCTGTTGGAACTGAGTGAGAGAAGATCACTGTCCAGCTCCTGCCCCCAGGGCAGCAGAGGTGGTGGTACTTGCAAACTGCTGCTGTGGCAGGGGCCTCCTGACCTCCAGACCCACAGATTTTGGGGGAACCAAGCTGTCCAGAGGGTAATTGAAGGATTCTCTTTGCTGGCACTGAGGCAGGATTCTCTGGCTTAACCCTGTTTGGCTCTGGGACGCTATTTTCAGGGGTGGTCTTGGGGTGAGGAGTGCTGGAGTAGCAGAGCTTGGTGAGGCTGTGGAGAGGCACTTATCCTCACAGTTCTGAGGCAGGTACCTAGAAGAAGCTCCGAGAAGAGCTGCACAAAATCCCAGAAATTGGGGACACAGCACTCTCCACTCTAGAAAGCAGAGTTCTACCTTGGCAAAGAGCTCAAAGTTAAGTTATTGGCTGGCATGATGAGGAAACAGAGGAAGCACAATCAAACTATAGAATCATTTTATTTTTGGTAGTTGTTGTTTTTTGTTTTTGGGGTTTTTTTTTTTGCTTTTTGGAGGGCAATTGGGGTTAAGTGACTTGCCCAAGGTCACATGGCTAGTTTTTGTGTGTGCGTGTGTTAAGTGTCAGAGGCCGGATTTGAACTCAGGTCCTCCTGACTCCAGGGCTGGTGCTCTATTCACTGTGCCACCTAGCCACTCCAATTTTTGGGGTTTTTTGAGGGTTTTTTTTGTTTTGTTTTGTTTTTTGCTGACAAAGATGATTAAAACATAGAACCAGCAGAAGACAACAAAGTAAAAACTCCTCCATCAAAAGCCTCCAAGAAAAGTATGAACTGCTTCCAGGCCATGGAGAAGTTGAAGAAGGATATTGAAAATCAAGTAAGAGAAGTAGAGGAATAATTGGGAAGAAAAATGAGACTGATGAAAGAAAATTATGAAATGCAAGTCAATAGCCTGCTAAAAAAGACCCCCCAAAATACTGAATAAAATAACAACTTAAAAAATAGACTAATTCACATGGCAAAAGAGATCTAAAGTGCCAGTGAACTGGCTTCTGAACTTGAGATAACACTTTGGGTTATTTTTCTGTGCCTCTTGTTTCCTAATCTGTATAATGAGCACATTTGACTAGATGATCTCTGACATCCATTTCAGCTCAAAACATATGATTCTATGATTAAATATCACTGAACTCTAGACTTTCTATTGCCTTCTTCATAGTGATGATGGGGGGCAGGGAC
>JAQQSU010014348.1:0-11438 GCA_028627135.1 Pseudochirops cupreus | reverse complement strand
CCGGGGCACAGCCGGGGCTTCAGGGCAGGCTGGTTTCGGTTTGCAGTGCTGATATGGTTCCTCGTAGCCGAGCTGACTTTAGTGGGAAGTATCTTTGTGTGCATTTTGGAGTTCTAGGATTGGTTTAGAGTCCTGTTTTATGGGTATTTTGGGGTGGCTGTGTGAGAGCTGCGATATGTTGCTGCTGCTATGCCACCATCTTGGCTCCGCCCCCGGGCTACTATGTCTTAAGGGCTACATGACCCTTTCTCCTGTATTACTTCACACCTTACACTGATTTTGAAATTGGAAGGCCTGTTTCAAATCCAGCTTGTATTGCTTTCATCAAATCACTTAGTTTCTCCCTTCCATAATTTGTTCATCTTTGAAAAAAAAAGGATTAGGCTAGATCAGTGACTTAAAACTCAAATAGAAACATATTAACGTTATCTGTGTTCAATTGTATTTTCATTTTGTTATGTGTTTCCCAAATACATTTTTATCTATTTGGGCTGAGGTAAGGAGTATTTGGAAGTGTCGTGGGCCTTAGGCTACATGTTTGATCTTCCTGGATTAGATGATCTTTAAAGGATTCTTTTGAAATTAAATGCTAAGATAACTTCTTAGTAATAGGCATTCTTCTTTCCCTATTCACAAACAGGATGTTGATTTACCAGCAAGGATGTAAGTTAATTCTCTTTTTTGTTTTTGTTGTTCAGTCATTTCAGTTCTGTCCAACTCTGTCCAAGTGACCATGTATGGTATTTTGTTTGCAAAGATACTGGAGTAGTTTGCCATTTCTTTTTCCAACTCGTTTTGCAGATGAAGAAACTGAGGAAAATAAGGCTGAATGATTTGCCCAGGGTACATAGCTAGTGTCTTGAGGCCAGATTTGAACTCAGGTCCTTCTGACTCCAGGGCTCATGCTCTATCTTCTGCATCCACCTAGCAGCTCCATTATTCTCCTTAGCTCCTTCAATAAAAATTCTGATTTGACCATATCTCTTCTTAGCTTTTAATTTATTATTAATTAGCTAGAGAATCTCATGTTCAAACCTTTGTGTTTCACCTTGCTTTAACACCAGCACCCTCTTCACGTTTGGGGTTGGGATGAAATGAGGTCTTCAAATCATTGAACATTTGGCAAAGGTTTACCTTGCCCTAACACTGCAAAAATATGCAACAGGGACATAGTAGCACTTAGCTTCTCTGGATGCATAACCCATCTGTTAATATATCTAATCAATAAATCATCAGGGTATGGCAATTTACCAAATTTGAGAGGCCCAGACTCCATATATTTAGGACTTTTTATGCCCCTGTATGGCCAGGAAGCTGTGTCAGGGAAGCTGGGGCTTATTAGGACCTGGGGGCAGATTTGCTCTATCATACATCTGCTTCTCTCTGGCAACTTTGAGTGGAATGTCATGTATTATATGAATAAAATGTATTGTTGCTCCAGTTCTTAGAATGCCAGTGATATGGACAGTTAATTTTGTGCATTATCTTATATTTCACCTATGAGATGGATAGACCATTTTGTGAAATGGTTAGATGTTCAGATCACAGAACTCACCTTGCAATACAAGATAAGGAAGGGTATTTTGGGAATAATCTTGGGATGACTGTACATGCACACATGGATAATATTACATGTTATGTCAGTAAAACATATAGTCTTTGAAGTCAGGGACAAGTTTGGTTTTGTCTTTGTATCTATAGTACCTAGTCAATTAGTTAACATTTATTAACTTCTTATGTGTCAAGCACTGTGTTAAGTTCTAGGGATATAAAGAAAGACAAAAAACACACTCTGCTCTTAGGGAACTCACAGTCCATTGAGGGAGACAAAACATAGACAACTGTTTATTAACAAAATGTAACAGGATAAATTGGAGGTAATCTCAGAATGAAGGCACTAAGGTTAAGGAGGATTAAGAAAGGTGTCATGTAGAAGTTAGGACTTTAAGACTTGAAGGAAACCAGTAAACTTAGGAAGTGGAGATGAGGAGGGAGAGCATTCTAGGCATGGAGGACAGCTGTGAAAATGCTCCGATCAGCGAGATGGACAGTAAGGTGTCCAGTATAACTGAATCAGGGCATGGAGAAGAGCAAGACATGAGACTATTGAAAAGGCAGGAAGGAGCCATATTATGGAGGACTTTGAAAGCCAAACAGGGTTTTATATTTGATCCTGGAGGGAACCACTGGAGTATACTGAATGAAGGGCTGTTGGTGGTAATAAAAACTGAATTTGATAACTGAATGGAGGATGGATTGGAGTAGGGAGAGACATGAGAACTTAATCAGGTAGATGTTACAGTAGGCCAGGCAAGTGATGAAGAACTGTACCAGGATATTTGCAGTGTCAGAGGAGAGAAGGGGGCATGATATGCACAGGATTTGCTAACTGGTTGGATGTAGAGGGTGAGAGCCTAGGTGACTGAGAGACTTGTGCCATCAGTAATAATAGGAAAGTTAAGAAGAAGAGAAGGTTTTGGGGAAATGATAATCAGTTCAAGTTTGGACATATTGATTTTCAGATGTCTGTGTAGTACAATGCCTTGCACATAAGTATTGAATTAAATTATATTTTGCTCAATGTTCAGTCATTTCATTCATGTCTAACTCTTCGATATCCTATATGGTGTTTTCCTGGCAAAGATGCTGAAGTGGTTTGCCATTTCCTTCTCCAGCTCCTCTTATAGATGACGAAACTGAGGCAAACAGTTAAGTGACTTGCCCAGACTCACACAGCTAGTGTATAAGGATAGATTTAAATTCTGGTGCTCTATCCACTGCATCACTTAGCTGCCCCTTATGGTAATATATATAGTTTTCTTAATTTTTTGTTTTGTTTTTTTTCCTCCTTTATTTTATTGTTTTTCAATTAAATCTAATAAAACAAATTCAGCATTCATTTTAAAAAAAATTTTAAGTTCCAAATTCTATCCATCCTCCCTTCCCTCCTTGAGAAATAAATCAATTTGATATAGTCATCCAAAACATATTTCTCTATTAGCTATGTTGCTAAAGAAAATACTTTTTTTAAAAGTATGCTTTCATCTGCATTCAGATTCCATCAGTTTTTCCTCTGGAGACCGACAGTATTTTTCACCATAAGTCCTTTGGAATTGTCTTGGATCATTGTATTGCTCAGAATAGCTAAGTCATTCATAGTTCATTGTCATACAATAATGCTATTGTATGATACATACATACAACATTCTCCTAGTTCTGCTCACTTCACTTTGCATGAGTCCATATAAGTCTTTTCAGATTTTTCTGAAACCATCCTGCTTGTCATTTCTTATAGCATAGTGGTATTCCAACACAACAATATACTACAACTTGTTCAGCCATTCCCCAAATGATGGGCATCTCCTTGATTTCCAATTGTTTGCTGCCCCGAAAAGAGCTGTTATAAATATTTTTGTACACATAGATCCTTTTCCTTTTTCTTTGGAATATAAACCTATGGTGTTGTTGTATCAAAGGGTATGCAGTTTTATAGCCCTTTGGGTGTAATTCCCCTATATCCACAAGAGCTGGTTCTATTCTTGGTCCTAGAAGTGTGACTAGGTCCCTTGCTTTCCTGTAAACACAAGTGCTGCTGCCCCTGTTGGCCCTGGAATTGTGACTTGGGACCCTCTTCTCTTGTGGTCGAAAGCCTATTCCTTTCTGCTTTGGAATTAAGACCAGAGTCCCTGCTCTCTTGCGGTGATTGCAGATACTTTTCTCCATCCAGGGACTATAACCAGGACCCCTAGTCCCCTATGACTGACTGTAAGTGCTAGTGTTCCTTTCACTGTAGGCCTGGGACCCAGAATTATATATGTGCAATGCAACAAAGTTTTGAACCTAGAGCCACAGACGGTTGCCTGTAATGTCTTTCTGACCAGTTATCTGGCCCCCTTACAGTCTGTGAGCTGAAAGCTCCCAAAGCTACTGCTGCTGCTGTTGCAGCTGCCTCCAAGGCCTGCTGCTTATATTGTTAGGGTATGGCCTGCTCTGTACTCTTGAGTCTGGCCACTACCTGTGATATGCTTTGCCTGCCAACCTTCTACACTGTCTTGGGCTTGAAAATTGCTTCACCTCAACCTCTTTTTTTGGTTCTGCTGCTCCAGAATTCAGCTTGAGGTATTATTTTAAAGTTGTTTGGAGGGCAATTTAGGAGAGTTCTGATTAGTTCCTGCTTCTGTTCCACCATCTTGACTCTGTCTCCCAGTACTGTATCATTTTCTATCAAACATGTTTAGCAGTTCATCTAACACAGTAGTGTCATCTAATAGGAAGACCAGAGTTCAAATCTGAACTCCAGTACTTACTAGCTATGTGACCTTCCGCTAGTTATTTAACCTCTATTTGTCTCAGATTCTTCATCTGTAAAGTGGGGATAACTGTATTACACAGTAGTTGAGTGGACCAAAAGAGATAGAATTTTTTTTCTTTTTTTTTTCTTTTTGGAGAGAGGAAGGTAGGGCAGTTGGGGTTAAGTGACTTGCCCAAGGTCACACGGCTAGTTTTGTGTTGTATCTGAGGCCGGATTTGAACTCAGGTCCTCCTGACTCCAGGGCCGGTGCTCTATTCACTGCACCACCTAGCCGACCCCAGAGACAGAATTTTTAAAGCACTTTTGCAAACCTTAAAGTGTTATGTAAATGCCCTCATTATTAAGTGCTTAATTATTAATACTCTTATTAAATGAATTGTTATTAAGCTATTGTTAATAAAACCACTGTATCCAAGGTGAAACCAGTGCCCAATATAGGAAATCTTGTTGGGCACTGAAAACATGGTTAAGGTCTTAAACCTATGTCAAAATGAGAGGTAGTAGAAGACTGTATCAGCTATCACTTCCATGAAAGTTTTGTTTCTACATTGAAGCTCTGACTTTTTTTTTTTTAAAGATGAAAGGTTTCCAGATGGTAAAAATCAGGGATGGGGAACCTGCTGCCTGAAGGCCACATGTGACTCTCTAGGTCCTCAAGTGCAGCCCTTTGTGAAGTTCGGATTTAGTCAAAGCACTGTACTTGTGGACCTGGGAGAGATAGGCATAGTGTATGGAATTGAACCAGATAAGGAGGAAGACTGTGTGAAAAGGGCAGTAAAAATAGAACAGATTTCTACAGAAATTATTCCTGAGGTTTCAAGGCATGTATTTCTGAATATAATCTCTAGATCATTAAGGAAATAGTGTTGGGGAATATTTTAATGAAAAGAATGCAATCAAGAAGTGAAAAACCCAATAAAAATCATCATGAGAAATTGCTTCTTCTTGAAAGAAACTGCTTTGAAGGTGATGAGTGAAATGTATCTGATGAATGGTTCTGATACAGCTACAAAATCAATCAAGAAAGAGAATCACAGTTTTAAAATGTGTAGTGTATATTTTCTAAAATTGAAAGCCTGAAGTGTTAGGAACATTTTTTTTAAGTTATTTGTTTTTAGTTTTCAACATTCAAGAAGATTTTTTATTTAAGTTTCTAGGAAAAGAAAAACTACTTTTGGATAAAATAGTGAGTGGATTGTGATTTATATTCATATGGTTTAAAACCAGTTTTTCTCAATAAGATACAATTTTACTCAATTTTTGGCACAGAAAACTAATAAACTAGTGTTATTCAAAGTCAAGATGTTTTTATATTAACCCTACCACCATCTTTGAATGTTTACATAGATATAAGTAAAAAGAACTAATTCATTGATTTTATGGTAGAAAGCACTTTATATCCCTAATTCATTATTATAAAGGAATATAAAATATTGTGCTTAAAATTTTACCATAGAGAAACGAAGGGTACAAGTTTTAACTTATGTGACAAGTTAATGCATTTACCAAACCTGTTGCCTAATTATAATTATGACTTTTACTAGATTGGCTGCCAATATGAAATAGTTCTAGAAGAAACTGCCTCTTTTTACTGAAACAGAACGATAAATTGGTCTTCCTGAATACATTGTATAAAGAATCCAAGTTCTTGACCTTGAATATTTTACTAATAGTGTTCTATGCAGAGGGGAGCAATCAGGATGATATTTGCTGAAATGTTTGGGATTTATAGCATAATAGTTTGAACATATGTGCCCCCCAGTCCTAAATCCCGTCAAATCAAGATTAATTGCCTATTAAAATAACAACAAAAAGCGTAGAGCAGGTGATATAACAAGCTGTCTCTTTTCATATGTGGTTACAAAGCAAACTTTTTATGTGATGACATGAAACATTATATATCTTTTATTTCTGAGTGGGAAAAAAATTGCTACTTATTTATTCTTAATGGATTTTGGCATTTCATTAGGAAGCATAAGCATGAATCTTCTCCCGGGAAAGCATGTGAAGCTCACTGGAAACTACTAAATTTCTTGATTTTTGTACTGCTAACAAAAACTAATTCTTCTCCCCATCATTAACAGTGATATAGTTTTCCCTCTTTATCTTTGTGGATAATTTTTTTCCTGTGAAAATGAGTGCCCCTTTAAAAATATGAGAAAATATTGTGACGTGAATTTCTTTTTTTTATTCAACTTGTCATTTGAGTAATAAGGTATTTTTCACTGAGAGTGAAATACTATCTGCAACAAAATGGTGAAATCATCTCTTATTACCCCACTTTAATTTTTTTTTTTTTGCTTTTTTGGAGGGGGCAATGCAGGGCAATTGAGGTTAAGTGACTTGCCCAAGGTCACAGAGCTAGTAAGTGTTAGCTGTCTGAGGTCAGATTTGAACTCGGGTCCTTCTGACTCCAGGGCCGGTGTTCTAGTCACTGCACCACCTAGTCACCCCTCCACTTTAATTTTTTTAAAGTTACAGAAAATTGTTGATGAGAATTTGCCCTTAAACTACATAGATGAGTGGTATCTTAAATAATAGTTTTGATATAGTGACCACAATGATCAGTGCAATTAGTCCTTTTTCTTGTACTGACTGGAATTCTAGAGAAAATCTATTTATTTAGGGAATGGTGATAAGAGAATTGTAGAAAATAATCACACTGAAAAATTCACATATTTATAATATTGTGACAGTTCAGAAACACTTGGGTAATCTGTGGTTTTTATTTATTTTCCCATAATTCTTTATTTTTTTTTGTTTTATTGTTGCATTTTGCTTTTTTGCCATAGTAATTTCCTACTGCTTTCCCCCTGCCTTTGAGCCCTCCTTTGTAATAAGGAAAAAAAAAACATTTAAGGAAAACCAGTAGACATATGACTAAGCCTGACAATCTGTGTGCCACGGCTCGCAGCCGCAGGCTCCCTCTACTGAGAGGACTGAGGTGTTGTCAGGATCGGTTTTCCAGGGCAGAAGGGTGGTCCTTGCTCGTAATCAGAATGCAGCCACCTTTTAGTGTAGTTTGCATTGACGGTATGGTAGTCACTTTGCGTACCTTTCTCCTAATTCTGCTTCCCTTTACTCTCCATCAGTTCATCTAGTCTTTCCATGTTTTTCTGAATGCCTCAAATTTGTTGTTTCTTAAAGCACAATAATACTCACTCACATACCACCAGTTCTTCAGCAATTCCCCAATCTATGGGAATCCCATCACAGGATTTTTAGCTGAAAGAGAGGCAAAAAGCTATTAACGGAAACCTGTAAGAAATCTAGGAAAACATCCTGCCTCTTTGATCTATGTTTTAAGCCATAACATATTAAATGGCATTATAAAAATCTTTATTTTGTGGACTCTCAGTCACCTTCCTGAACTAAATAGCTTTCTCTGGAATCCTGAACTTAGAGGCTATGGTCACAACTTGCTTTCGTGGGTGTTCAGATTTTTTGTACAGTTGAAAAAACCATCGTAAGCTTTTTAAGAGTCATGAAGCAAATACAACCTTTAATTTCCCTTTGAAACTTAGGTCAGAAGGGTGGGAAATTTTATTTTTCTGAGAAAGGAAACATGATTAATACACTTAAAGCTTATATAATTATCTTTTCATTTTCATCTTCAGCTTCTCTCAAAGGACTACACATCAATCTGCCACTGATGGTCAACAGTGCAGCAAAGAATCTGTGTTAATGTGAACCTACAGTGTAATGATGTGGTTCCCTGCTGGTGATCAATCTGTGTTACCATGTTTACCATTTGCTAAATTTCCCTTCTCTGCCAGCTTCTAAAAGAAAGAGCCTATTTAAATCCTTTATTTTAAAAAATTCTGCCTCCTCTTAAATAACTAGTTACTTATATAAAAAAAAGCCTTGTAAATTAATGTTTTGCACATCTTAGAGCGCAGATCTAGAACTGGAAGGGGCCTCAGAGACCAAAGCCCTCATTTAATAGATGTGGAAAGTTTAGGCCCAGAGAGTTTAGATGCCTCGCCTCAAGTCGAATAGCTATAGCTAGTAAATAGCAGAGGCAGGTTTCTAGTCCATGTCCATTCAGTATATCAGATTATCTTGTAACAATATAAAGGAAATGAGAAAGATCTTAGACCTTAGAAGTTTTGTTTGGTCACAAGCTTCTTGTAAATTACTAGTCACTTGGAGTCACCTTTTTGCCTTGATTGTTAAATTTTCAGTCTGAGCATTTATATTTTAGAAATTGTCAAATGCTGCAAATTAGGGCTTGATTTATTATTTTGTTGATTTTCTAGAATTAAGACTGAGGGAGAAAATGTTAGCGGTGCAACTTAAGCTTAAAAGTGTGTCATGTGCATACTTTGTGGGAAGCTGATTGTTAATTCACCAGTATGTTCTTAATTACTACTATGATGCAGCTGCTTAAAAAAATAATATAAAGTTAGGCTTTAAATAGAAGAACCGTATTACTCTAGATCAAGAGGGTAGAAGTACCAGTGTACTAGTGTGACACCACATTTTCACTTGTAGATATTTGTTTTTAAAAAGGACATTATCAACCTGGAATATATTCAGAGGAGAGTGACCAATATTGTAAGTGATCTAGAAATCATGTTTTCTGAGGAATGATTGTAGGTGCTAGAAATATTATAGCTGCCTTTAAATATTTGAAAGTTGTCATGTGGAAGAGAGTAGCTTTGTTCTCTCTTCTTCCTTAGAACAGAATAAGCACCAATAATAATATAGAGAATCATAACATCATAAACACAAGATGGGTTCATCTAATTTAATCTCTCACTTTACAGATGAGGAAACAATGCCTCCCAAGAGCCCATCTCCAGCCTTCCTTACCCATTTTCTCCTCATTGCCCAGTTCCAATTCCCTGCCCTTACCCTGCCAGCAGAGACCCTGAATCCCTGCTCCAGGTCATCCTTTAGATCTACTATTCCTTTCCTAGTAGTGGTGGAATCCTCCCCTCTATGCAAGGTATTCCCATGCATCCTAAGGACACCTGGGCCTTGTTATACTTTTTGTCAATGAACCATTAACCTTCAGGCTTTTCTGTCCTTTTTGCAGCTGAACTTTCTCATAGATAGATAGATAGATAGACAGATAGACTCTCCTAATTGGAGTGTGATCTCCTTGAGAGCAGGTACTGTCTTTTGTCCATCTCTAGCATAACGAGGAAGTAATGGAACAACAGATTTGAGCCTAGGTCCTCTGACTCCAAATTCAGTATACTTTCCCCTGTCCCTTGCTGCCTCTCAGTAATAGCTGACATACTACTATACTTTTAGGTTTGTAAAACACTTTAATATCCACATAATATCCTCCAGAGGAAAACAGAACAAGTCTACTCCTTTTTCCACATGACAACTTTCAAGTATATGAAGACAGCTATAATGTCTCCCCTTAGTCTTTTCTTTTCCAAACTAAACATTTCCAACTCCTTCAACAATTCCCTGGCTGACATGATTTCCACACCTCTCACCATTGAGTAGAAGTTACAGGAAAGCAGATTTTTGGCTCATTATAAGGAAGACATTTTTTAACAATTAAGTTCAAGAATGGATTGGATTAGCCAGTTAAAGTAATGAGCTTCCTTATCAGACCAGATAACATGGGTTAAGAATAATGTAAAACTAGATTCCTGATGGGTGAAAAGTTGGACTACATGATTTCTAAGGTTCTTTCTAACTCTTAGGTTCTATGGGGAAGATGTGATGAGCTCATTAAGATTTCTGCAGGCACGAAAATTTGTAGAATTCATTTATAAATTTATTGGAAACATACTATATCTGAGATCAGAGGTGAAGGGCAGGATCACGGATTTAGATCTGAAGGGGACTTTAAAGAACTTTAGGCCAGCCTCATAATTTTACAGGCGAAAAAATTTGAGACTCAGAGAGATTAAGTCACTTGCTTAAGGAGGACCACTAGTTTTAACGGTAGTTGCAACCTCAAGGACAGGATGAAGATGAGGGAATAACCTTTCATGTTGACATAGTTGTGTGGTGTATTACTGATAGTACCACATCTTTATTAGTAGCTGATTCGATGGTACTTTTTACCTTGTCGCTAACTGGGTAGAAACTTAGTGAAATTTTCTTTTGTGATTTATTCAGTATGTGGATAATAACATATTAATTTTTATTTTACATTTTAGTAGTATACATTAGTGGAAGTAGTTCCAGAATGTTCAACTTAGAAGGTACAACTTTTGACTTTCATTATTTGGGATAACTTCCTTGTTATTGGAGTCAAGATGGTGGCATAGAAGCAGAAAAACTCTGTGGGTTCCCCCCATAACTACCTCAAATACCTATAAAATATGACTCTAAACAAATTTTAGAGCTACAGAATCCACAAAGTGACAGAGAGAAATCTCCCACTGAAGGCAGGCCAGCAGGAAGGGTCCATTGAAATGTGCTGGGAGCCAAGCCCAGCCCTGTGTGAGCCCGTGGTTTTAGCCCCAGGGTGGCCCCGATCTGCCATGGCTGGAGGGACTTTGGGAGAATGGATTACCAGCAGCTGTGGCCTTTTCCAGAATTATCAACCCATAAATGTCAAAAGCAAAGTAAAAGGTCAGTGTGGATTTTGGGAATAAGAGGACTGAGAGTGTGGTCCAGCCTCTGCCCCCAGAAGGTAGAAGCAGCTCAGGCACAGTGGCTGTGCAGCCACCTCCACGTGGCTGCTTCAGAGCTCCTGGCCTGCAGATTGTAGGGGGACCAAGCGACCATTCTGAGGAATAATAGCTCTTGCTTTAACCTGCTTGGATCTGGATCGCTGTCTTGGGTGGAGGTCTTGGGGTGTGTGACCAGGTCCCAGATACTGTGGAGGCTTGAGAGAGGGCACCCAACTAATAGCTCTGGCAGCTGTGAAAACCCCAGCAATTTGGGACATAGCTCTGATCTCTGGAAGCAGAGTTCTACTGTGGCAAAAAGCTCAAAAGTCAAGTAATTGAGTGGCAACATGAGCAAGCAAAGGAAGCAAAGCAAGCACAGCAATCCAACTTTAGATTCCTTTTTTGAGGACAAAAAGGATAAAAGCATGAAACAGCAGGACGGCTATACAGTAAGAACTCCTGCACCAAAAGCTTCCAAGAAAAATATGAACTGGTTACAGGCCATAGAGGAGCTTAAGAAGGATTTTGAAAACCAA